>JEMP01000054.1:11392-265141 GCA_000738655.1 Venturia pyrina ICMP 11032 | reverse complement strand
GAGAGACCTTAAGTATTCCTTCTAGAGTTTCTAGAACCTTCTATTAATTAGTAATTCTTATAAATCGATAGTCGCTGGATACTTCTATTTATAATAGTAATACTATATATAGTAATAACTATTACCTAATAGATTAAGTAAATTACTAATAGAAATTCTAGAAGAATCTATAGAATTATACTTCGTAATTTAAGTCTCTAGAGAGTTCTTTCGACTTCCTTCCTTCTCCTAGGCTATTCTAGAAGGTTATAGTAGTCCTCCTAAATAGGTAAGAGACTAAACTAATTAGGAAATACCCTTGTAAACCCTTATAAACCCTTGTAAACCCTTGGAAACCTTAGTTTCTAATACGAATCCTAAAACCCCGTATAGAAACTAACAATTAGTAATAAAGAGGATACTATAGATCCTCTTAATATACTACTACTACCTATAGAGCCTACTTATCGTAAACTATAGAGGTTACTAAATAGGCTATAATCTAATAATAAGGATTTGTTAGATAACCGGCTCTAATTAGTTAAGGGTATAAGAGATTATATTAGTAGTAGGATTATAGCTAGCTAGTAAGCCTAAGCGACTACTTAAGGTATAGGATAAGCGCGTAGGAGGGCGAGCGGGAGGGTACGCGGGAGGTTAACGCGACTAATACCTACTAGAGGTAACACCAATCTTAATATAATACTTAATAATAGGCGTAGCGAAGATAGAGATAGAGATAGAGATAGAGATAGAGATAGAGATAAGGATAGAGATAAGGCGGAAGATAGAGATAATACGGAAGATAAAGGCGGTAATAAGATTAAGGGCTATATAACGAGAGTCGAGAAGTAGTAGTCGTCGTACTTAGTTTAACTACTAGAAATTTATATTCTAAGTTCTTAGATTAATAATTAGAACATATTAAGACCGATAAAATATAACTAGCCGGACTACTAGAAGACTACTAGAGAATTCTTTTTATAGATTCTATAAGAGTCCTAAACCCTACGTATATTCTATATAATATTATATAGTCCTATTTGTCTACCGGCTTCGCTTCTTTTAAAATAAGTCTTTTAAACTTCTAGGGTTAGTTAGCCTCCGGCTGCGTCTAGATAAACGATCTTTCTTATTCTAGAATAGCCCCGCAAGGAAGAATAGTAAGGAAGAGGTTTATAAGATTTAACTTCTTACGAGCGTACGTATTTCTTATATATATACCGTACGTATATAGATTAATATTATAGGTACCTATATTCTTAAGACTCTAATCTAGTTTAAGCCTAAGCGAAACAAATACGAACGTGTTACTATAGTAGCGGATTATACGATAAAAGGCTTATAAAGAGGTACTTTACTTAGGTTTTAACACGCTCGCGTTTATAATAATACCTAAAAAGAGATATTTAGGTTCAGGATTAAGAGGCGTAGGAAGTAGGAGGTAGACTTAACTAAATATATAGTCGCTAAATAGCCTAATTTTAGGAGAGCTTATATATATAATAACCCTCTTTAAAAGCTAGAAATAAGCCCCGTAATACTCGTATTATATATACTATTTCGCTAAGTACGCGTCTTACGTAGTATTAGAACTAATATAGATAGGCGAACTTAGCGGTAGTAGGACCTTAGTAGGTAGAAAATACTAGGTTAGGGCTACGTATCGCTTAAAAGCACGGGCTATAACTACGTAATATTAGGATTTTAAGAATAAAAGAATTTCAAATCCCTGAGGATATTTATCTAGAAACTTAGACTTCTTAGTTATTATATTTGTCTATTTCGCCTTCACGGAGCGCCTATAAAAGTACGAAGGTATATATAGCGCTTTCATAATTTTTAATACTCTTCGCCTCTAAATGATTTTTTAATAGTCTAATATTATTCATCTTATTTTTAGATTAGAAAGATATATTATAGTAAATAATCAATTATATTATATAACCTTTATATTATATAACGTAGGTAGCCTACTTACTACGCCCTAGCGTAGTAGGTACGGCTACGTACGTTATACGGCTACGTACGTTATACGGCTACGTACGTTATACAGCTACGTACGTTATACGGCTACGTACGTTATACGGCTACGCTAGCCTTAGGCTACAATATAGATATAGCTTAATTCTACGTAGTAGCTAGTACGCTATATAGGCTGTAATATAGATGCCTTAGGCCGTAGAATTATAGGTTAGGGCTACGTATCGCGCAAAAGCACAGGGTACAACTACGTAATATTAGGATTTCAAGAGTAAATGTTTTTTAAATTATTAAGGATATTTATCTAGTTAATAAATATATCCTTTTTTTTTAATATCTCGAAAGATCCTATATAAACTAAGACTTCTAACTCGTTATATTTTTCGATTCTGCCTTTACCGAGTAGGCGTAAGTCTACGAAGGTACGTATAGCGCTTTTACGATTTTTAATACTAAGATTTTTGACTTTTGAGGTGTCGTGGCTCGGTAAGAAGGGAAGAGTTTTATAGAAGTTTAATAGGTTATAATAGGTTGAGTTACGAGACCCTACCCTAATCTAATAGGGTAGGTTTAGGGCTTAGCGGGGTAGGTTAAGTTAAGCTAAATACTTAGGACTTACCCTAAACTCCCCCTCCCCCCCCTCTCCCGCCCCGGAACCTAACCTCCCCCTATTTAGACCCGCCCCGTTAGGGACCCTAATATTTAGCGAGGAGAGATTACAAATTAGGAAGTATAGAGAGAAAAGTAGTAAGGATAATAAGAAGTAGGGAACGGAAGAAACAAGGACCTAGTAGTCTAGGAACAAATTTAAGTAAATTCAATACTAAGGAATAAGATAATTATCGGTTAGTTTAGTCGAGGAAGTTAATAAGTATTATAAGTTAGTAGGGATTAGGTCTATACTTATTTATACTTACTAGTTTCTATAGGTTAGAAGCTACTCCCCCTAGCTAGTTCCTATAGGTAAAATAGTCGTAGAAAACTCTTATAAGGAAAGAGTATATACTAATATCTACTTAATAGGGATCTGAAGGATCTCAAGGTTCTATAAAGCTAGCGATTTAACTATTAGTAGCTATTAGTAATCAGATAGCGAAGATCGTAATTATTAGTTATACGGAAGCGTACTAGTTTTAAGTATTTAAGGACTAGTAGTATAATAACTAATAGTAGTAAGCTAAAGTAGTAAGGATCGCGTAATAGTATTATCGGTTATATCCCTAAATAGCGGGGATCCTATTAGCGCGGACTTCTCTTTAGTTAGCTAAGTACTTAATTATTCTAATCTTAAGCTACTATAATATTATAGGATACAAGGATTGTAGTATAGTAAGGTTAAGAATATTAATTCTTTTATCTATACCTAATTATTAGGGATAAGTATAGCTTTTAGCTATTCGTCCCTACTACTTTTTAAGTATAATAGCTATAGTTTTGAAAAGTATACTATCAAATTCCTTATATTTTTCTAGTCTAGAAAAATATATAATATGATATTATTCCAAAACTTTTCTTTTCTAAGCTTGAGAATTTTTTTTAAACCTTAGATTTCTTAGTTATTATACGTACTGTACGTATAAAACCTATAGAATCTAGTTAGCCTTTCTTCGGCCTATCTAGAAACCTAAAAAAAATCGAATAGGGCGGGTTTTCTACTACTTCTATAACCCTCCTAACCCGACCCGTAAACGGGGCGGGTTCGACTCCCTATAACCCGACCTAACCCGCCCCATTGGGGACCCTAAAAGATATCCTGCCGAAACCTCGACTTCGAACGTCCTACCCTTAGAACCTCCTTACCAAAATCATCCCACAATCTACCACCGAAATGCAATATTCTTCAGCTAACTTGAACTCCTCTCCCCACAGTATGCTAGTGCAACAGCCCCTCGGTCCGAAAATTCTACGCCGACGGAATCAATAATTCGTGTACAATTGCTATTGAGGGGATACTTGGCAGCAATTCATCAATCTCATGTGTGGGCGGGCTGCTGGACTGGAGTTTAGACCTATTATTTGGAAGGGTGCTAGTAATCCTGTTTTGTAGATGTTGACATGGGAGGTGTTTAAACGGTTACGAAATGTGGTTGTGGGAAAGGTCGTGATATGACTGTGTTTTCGTACGATTTCGTTTCTTTTGGTATTTTGGTGGCTTTTCTTCTCTTTTTCTTTCCTTGGGGACGAAATTGAAGTGTTTGATCTTGTTTCTGGATTTACATTGCTCGATGAGATGAACGGAATGGTCTCGACTATCGAGACGTCAGGTTGGGGTGAATATTGATGACATTAGGGTCCTGTCCAGCCTTGGGAACGTGATTCTGAAACTTGAATGCAGGGAGGATTACATCAGATCGCCATGGTTGGTGAGTGGGAAGTCAGATACCTACTAGTATTTTGTGTAATCAAAAGAACGACTTTTCGTTCTCCTCCTGCTACATGCTGGACTTCGTGATCCATAGTATAACGGTTATGATGGAGGAATATCAGAATAGCTTTTTAAGTCCAATTCCCTTCCAATGACCTCGACATCAAATACCGTCGCTTTTGAAGTGCCTAATCGTTAGATTAATACAGAAATTCTTCTAGCCATTCTTGGAATCAATGTCGCAAGAAATTCATCGAAACCCAATACTATCCAAAAGCATAACATGCATTGAAAGGTCCTCTTTGCAGGGGTAGGTAATCGACAGGCCCAGTGTCGATTTCAGTCGGTGAAGAGATTGCACTCCTTACTTCCTATGGTAACAGATATTCTGTGATCAGCGACAGCCGGCTGTAAGCAAACTCTGCCTTTTAGTAAGGATCCCACTGCTTGTAATTGCAAACAG
Organism: Venturia pyrina ICMP 11032; assembly: GCA_000738655.1. Lineage (NCBI taxonomy): Eukaryota > Fungi > Ascomycota > Dothideomycetes > Venturiales > Venturiaceae > Venturia > Venturia pyrina. Next base: position 260,351 of record JEMP01000054.1, on the reverse strand, counting down.
ACACGTCCGTTATGCTTACTGCTTTTAAGCGGAGGCCGCGGATTGAGCGGACGCTCGTGTATGACCACATACGGCCGGGCTGAGGTGGGTTTCCTCATTTTGGACGCGAGATGCCTGCCCGGAGGAGGCAACGATGTGGGACTTGAAGATGCTGGTGCTGGTGCTCTGGATGTGGGGGATGTTGGTACCTGTACTCCGTAGATCCGAAGACCTCGCCCTCGCCCTACCCGTTCCCGCTTTCCGCTGTTTACGCGCCACAGGAGTTTCGCATGGGCATCTATCGTATTTTGGACGGACATGAACTCTTCGAAGATTAAAAACAAAATGCCGACGTCTTCTTCATGGCCAGCTCAGAGGGCTTCTACCTGGTGCCACGATCCCTTTCCCGTCAAACCATCGGACGGACACCCCGACGCAAGTGATATCTCGAACAACGCCCCTTTACAGCCGCAATATGTAAACTGAATCGAATCTCTCCAAGTCTCATTTCTTGTGCTCGCTTCCGAGGCTGGCTGCAGGGCTAAGCTCAAAAACAATTGGCAGGGGGCTCCAGCTGCTGATATCAGACTGGTCATAACACTCCAGGTACTCTACATATTACACACCAAAGCCTCTTCAGGCACATTCATAACATGAGGACTGCCGTGCCGTTCTCTTTCGCTCGTTTATTGTTTCTTTAACAATCTTCTAATTCTGCAGCTTTTGGTATTCTTACAGCGGTTATGCTAAGCCATATTTTTTTGACGGCCAGCGCATTGTTGGCTGTCACACATGGTAGACACCACCGGTCCAGCTCCTTATGATAGTGTCGCGCAACTTGGACAATACTGACACCGAAGACAGGCAATCCACTCGAGGAATCCGCCAGGAATCAGATCGAGCTCGACACTGGATTCCAGGCAGCTCTGGTGAAAAGAGCTCTCGCGAATGCGCCCAATGGATACACACCAAGCGACGTAAACTGCCCCAGCGTGCAGCCGGCCATCCGGATAGCTGGAGCGCTCTCGAAGCAGGAGACTTTGTGGCTTCAGAAGAGGAGGACGAACACAATTGCGCCAATGAGGGACTTACTGGCACGTTTGGGCATCACTGGGCTGGACACGAATGCATACATCGATAGCCACAAATCAAATATGTCCAATATACCCAATATCGGCGTTGCGATGTCAGGAGGAGGATACCGAGCCTTGTTGAACGGTGCCGGTGCTTTGGCAGCCTTTGACTCCAGGACAATGAACTCGACGTCGGAAGGTCATATTGGTGGATTGCTTCAGTCGACAACATATCTCGCTGGGTTATCTGGTGGTAGTTGGTTGGTTGGCAGCATTTATGTGAACAACTTCACAACAGTACAAGATATTCTCTCCACCCCAGCAGACAAGAGTGCTACGGGAGGTTTATGGCAGTTCTCGCGGAACCTTCTGCAAGGTATGTGTTCCTCATGAGATGCTCTTGAAAGATACTGACCGGCAAGGGCCTCAAAACGGCGTTCTGGACACTGTGAGATACTTTACTGACCTCTGGTCGGGCGTGCAAAGCAAGGAGGATAGGGGATTTAACACGACGATTACCGATTACTGGGGTCGAGCGCTATCGTATCAATTGATCAACGCGCCTGCTGGTGGGCCTGGTATGACGAGACATGGCACGCAGAAGTCAAGGATTTTCTGACCAAAAAAACAGCGTACACATGGTCGTCCATTTCACAAACACCTGCATTTACTGATGGGAACGTACCTATGCCCATCATCGTAGCAGATGGAAGAGCTCCCGGCGAGATCCTCATCTCCTTGAACGCCACAGTCTTCGAGTTCAATCCTTGGGAAATGGGTTCGCACGACCCTATGCTCTACGGATTCGCTCCTCTAGCCTACGTCGGGTCCAATTTCTCTGCCGGCGTCCTCGGAAACCAGGAAAAGTGCATCGCTGGCTTCGACAATGCCGGTTACATCATGGGAACTAGCTCAACCCTTTTCAACCAATTCCTCATTAATATCGGTAGCGTCTCGGGCATACCGACCCTCGTTAAAACCGCCCTCACTAAAATCCTAACAAGACTCGGTCAAGACCAAGAGGACATCGCTGATTGGTCACCCAACCCTTTTCTAGGCTGGAACACGCAGAAGAATCTCGGCGCGAGAAGCCGCTCACTCACCCTCGTCGATGGCGGTTCGGACCTCCAGAATATCCCGCTCCACCCCCTCATCCAGCCAGAGCGCAACGTGGACGTCATCTTCGCTGTTGATTCCTCGGCAGATACGCTCGGAGTCGGAGCCAATTGGCCCAATGGCACAGCAATAGTAGCGACGTACGCCCGCTCCATGAATCCTACCATCCAAAACGGGACAGCATTCCCCGCCATCCCAGATCAAAACACAATGGTCAACCTAGGCCTGAATAAACGGCCCACCTTCTTCGGCTGCGATAGTAGAAATATGACAGGCCCTGGTCCCATCCTTGTATACCTCCCAAACGCACCCTATATCTTCAACTCAAACATTTCCACCTTTGAAGCCGAATACAACACCACCACGCGAAACGCAATGGTACAGAATGGATACCTCGTTGCCACGATGGGGAATGCGACGTTGGATGCCAAATGGCCCGCTTGTGTTGGCTGTGCGGTCTTGAGTCGGAGTTTAGAGAGAACGAAGACAAAGGTACCGGATATTTGTACAAAGTGTTTCAAGGAATACTGCTGGAATGGCACGGTGAAGAGTGAATCGCCTGCCGTGCCCTACGCCCCGGCTCTGATTTTGCCCAATTTCAAGGCGAAGCATAGTACTGCGTCTAGTGCGAAGATGGTCAACGGCGCCTTGATGCTTTTGATTGGGTTGGTGACGCTGTTTGGTGTTTTGTGATTTTTTGGGGGTTATGACGATATGTACTTTTTTGTTTTTGAGCGAAGCGGATTATGCATGTAGCGTGCGTGGGTGGGGCATCTTCTCTACTAATTGGCGTTTTATGTAGGATAGATAGTTGGAGTTGGAGAGTACCTAGATACCACATATCGAGAACGAGATCTTACTATCTTTATCTTTCAACCCCCTGTTCGGGATTCTGCGGGTCGAGGTATATAAACGAGGAGGTAGGCAGGACTGGGACTGGGAAAAGACATTATCTTGGTAAAGGTATTTGTCGTTCCTTTTTAGTTCCGCTTGCTTCGATTATAGTGCTTTGACCGTTTCTAAACCGACGGTTATTTTCTTTGAGTAATGAATTCTTTGATTATGATGGTTTTCTCGCGATGTTTAAGCTGTTATATGTTTTTTGAGTTACAGGAGATTGGAAGGGTTGTTCGTGAATATTAATTACATTGAGTAGAATGTCGGTACGTCGGTTTGTTTTTACTTCGCTAGGTAGGCAGAAGTTGAAGAATTCTTAAGGATTCGCCAGAGAGCCAGAGAAGTCAAGGAGGTGACCTAAACTAGGGTTCCGGACGAGGGGCATAGTCGTACATTGGAGGATGTAGTAGTAGTAGTAGTAGTATAGCTATTTTAAATCAAAGGATAGAAATAGCCTCCCAACATCCAAGATTACGGTTCACGGCGTCTTCTTAATCGAATGCGCCGATGCAATATTTTCTCCCTGTCTAGTCTTCTTTGGATATTTCGGTACGGCTTCTCCGTTAACGTGGATGCGAGTGGGAGAGCATCTATACATTTGTCTTATACCGTATGCATGAGCTTACCAAAAAATGATGTTTGCCCATGAATGTATAGAATATACCGTTGGGGAGTCACAATGTATAGCCCGTGATACATAGCCTACTCCATATTAGGATCATTTAGTTACGAGCACCGACTCTAAGAAAATTAATTGTCAAAGACCATGTCCCGCATTCGACAATGGGCCGGGTCATACCAGCTGCCTAGGAATGCAGTCAAATTCCACTCACCTCAGTACATGACCACGACCCATCTTCTCTTGACTTTCAGAGCTCAGGACTTGCTAACCTGATGACCAAAACATATCTTCACTTATATTCCACTCTCTTTCAATCAATTGGCATCTCACACAAGCTAATCTCGTCACAACTTGCATCGAGCCGTGGGCGCATCCAGTTCGGTCAAGATACAACACTTTTCCATCCTTCACTGACCAACAAACTCACAAGCAGATCGATTTCTAGATCATGGGCGGTCACGCCTTCGCTGAGCTATACGTGAACCCACACACAAATCTGCGATATCCAGCGCTTTACTGTCCACGTCTCCCGACTCCAATCTACACCGCAATCCGAGATGAAGTGGTCAAGAAGCTAAGCGTCATCTTCGACAAGGTCATCGTGCCATTTCCTCACCCGGAGAAGGAGGACCATGGAGACATCGACATGTTCGTGTGCGGACCCAAGGGCGATCTCACCAGCAAACGCACAATGTACGATTTGCGACTAGACATTGCGCAACAACTCGGCGTCGACCGATCCATCTGCAACAAAAGCCAAACGGGATTCTTCGCAGTTTTGGTCCCAGCGACGATCATGAGTCTTGGTTCCATTCCCGAGCCTGCGTGGCCAGAGAAGATGAAGTCCCAAAAGAAGGGAATGTATACCGAGAAAGAGGATAGTGGAGTGGATATGCAAGACACAACGAGGCAGGAAACGAGCACCGCCGAAGCCGACCAGGATGCGACAAAGATGACTGTCAAGGAGCTTGAGATAGGCCTTGGAAGCAGCAAAAAGTACTGGGTCCAAGTTGACATTCAGCTCGTGGATGCGCCATCGCAATTCGAATGGCGACAATTCAAGATCGCTCATGCAACTTTCCACAATATTCTTGCGTACGGCCTTCGTCCTGCCGGCTTCATATTTATGAACAACGGATTGTATGTTCGACCGCCAGGACCAGACAGACCATTTGGACCAGATGCACCAAAGACTCCACTGGTGTTCTTGACCAATGATGTGTATCGCATGCTTGAATTTTTCAAGCTGCCAGCAGGACCATATGGACGGCCGTTCCCAACGAGGGAAGAGTACTGGATATACGCTACGTCAGCACGCTACTTTTCAAGAGATCGCATTGAAGTTGGGGTCAGCCCTGAGCTCAAGGAAGAGAGTGACGAAGTACCGAAAGCATCCCAGATGAAGAAGAAGTCAAGATCTAAGAAGTCCAAGGAATTGAAGAACAAGGATGGCCTTGGTGATACCACTAAGGGTAACAAGAAGAGGACTCGCCATGACCATCTCGCCCAGCGTGCAGCCTGGCCACAATTCACAGACGGTTGGATTCCCGCTAATCCTCACATTGGATCCGCTCAGCTGAATGTGGAGGACGTATTTGAAGACGCGATGAGCTTTTTTGATGCCAAAGCCCGGTACCACATCGCATGGAACTCATACGTGATGGAGAGAGAGGACGAGCTGTTTTGGGATGAGGCATTTATGCGACTCCAGGCGGCCAGATATATCGAAATGGTAAGCCAGGAAAAAATAGATGTCCATATACGCTCGGGTGTCTCATTGGAAGAAGCAGAGGAGCGTGTCATCGCCGACCTCACCCTTGTCATTTTCCCCAAATCAGAAAAAGTCCAAGAGAAGGCGGCAGTCGAGCGAAAGCAGAAGCTGATGGACCACATTCACGTCCATATCAACGAGGTAATCAGGATCCTGAAGAGAAGAGTAGGTTTTGAAACCTTCGAAGGCTACGGCAAACATCCAGTCATCCTGGACATCCCACAGATGGACGAGAGCAAGCATCCAAAATGGCTAGCACAATCAGAGCAAGGGGGCTATACCAAAGAAGAGCTGCTTGGCTGGATCGTGTTCCATGGATTTCGACTCCAAGAGAACGAAAGGGCTCGCACACGTCCTGAGAGAGAGACCAAGGACCTGGAGAAATTGGCGGAAAAGAAGATGAAGGTGATGAAGAGGTCTCCAGTGGATAGTGCTATGTACGCATATCTGTGCAGCGTCAAGTTGGGACTATACCGGAAGCTGCAAAAGGTGCAGAGACTGAAGGATTCGTTGAAGGCGAAACAGAAGGCCACGATTTGGACCAGGAAGCCGTCAATGGCCGTTGGTGTCGTCCCAGGATCCAATTTGGCAGTCCAATCTTCAGACTCGTCTTGAGGAGGGCGAGCGTTGCTGGTGCTGTCGATGAGTGTTGATATTTTATGGGCGAGCGGCGGTTTGGATGGTGGAAAATCTGGTTGATTGAACGTGTCTGTCCATCTGAATTAGTCGAATATGGGATAATCCATCGTATAGAGTTCGTCGTTGTTGAATTCATCCGATGTGAATGAAAGGGGTGGATTCGGGAGGGCAGCAACGGTCAGCCTCTCATGGTCTTGCCACAGGTCAACCTTGCTCTCATGCAAGAGCCACAAGTCAGCCTCTCATGCAAGAGCCACAAGTCAGCCTCTCTGCTCTTGCCACACCTCGCACAATCATCAAACATCAGCAACCTCGTGCTCCTACTACAACAGTCATCCTCACTCCTCCGAGGCGTCTGAAAAGCTCACTGGTGGTGAAGCTCCGCCGTCCGACATGTCCCTGGATCTCTGTTCTCTGTTCTCCTCTTCTGCCTGGTGCTCTTTTCTTCTGCGCTTGGCCGTCTGGAACCTGTCTTCCTTGCCCTCGTACTCCAGTCCATCCGCACTCATGCCATGTATCGAAATGGGCTTCAAAATGCTGCCTGAGGAGCGAAGAGCAGGGCCTGGCAAGGAACAGGTCGGATGGACTGGGCGACAAACAATTATGCACAAACAGTGGAGGTGGCCGATCTACACGGGCCGAAAGTCATTACATGCCAAAAGTCTTGGATTCCAACTTTGGGAACTAACACCAGCGCCATTGACACACTACGCGTGTAACGCCACTGGATTTTTGAATACTTGACGCATCATCATGCATGGGCAAGCCTTTTAGGGCCTCTCACTACTCTTTAGATCCCGCGACGAACTGGTGGCCATGTTGGAATCCTCCTCATCCTCAAATCTTCGATGCCCAGCACCAACATCAACATCACCACCTCCCGACATTACCCTCGAGGCTCTTGAGAGCGGGCCACGTCTGGGATACTAATAGCTGCTCGGATACGCTTCAATCACCACACTGCGCCTGTCGAGCTGCTTCTCTCCTCACCATGGCTTCGCCCTCGACCAGAGACGTGGTGATCACCGGACTACTCGCCTTCGTTTGCATGGCGGACTTGGTACGAGGTATGCTTGGTCTCGGGCTTCTACTCTTCGAATGGAAGATACTGATTGATCATTTCCAGGCAACTCCATGTCTGGATCCGTCACTTACGTGACCTGGACTTACAATGCTAGCAGCACGATTGCAAAAACTGTCGACATCAACACCAATAGCACTGGCACTGCCTACGCCTTCGCATGCAATGCTGCCACCGAGAGCTATGAACGAGCCACATCAACGTTCATGATGAACAGATCCACCGCCGTCTTTCCCACGTATACCACTTCATACCAATCCACATCTGCGTTCTGGGACACCTACACGGTAGATTGCCAAAACATCACGCACGCCCATGGCACGACGCCGCTTTCCTCCTATGTCTACTACAATACTACAACATTCAAAAACTACACCTCAACAGCGAGTAATACATATCCTGGCCCTTCTCCCAGCTGTCGTATCGAACCGGACGACTGCAAAGCAGTGCAATCATCTTTTTCAAAGGAGAATGCTGCTTTCAACAAATTTACCTCATTATACACACCTCCATTTACAGTCGTTAATCCTCCACAAACCCCATCATGTAGTACAGCTTGCACGGCCAAGCCATTATGCATGATCAAAGGCGACCATGTGAGGGTGATCTACTGGCCAGTTACCACGACGGGGGCCAACTCATGCCGCTCCAACGGAACTACTGTCACACCTACCGCGACCGGGATCCAGACCATTCAAACGCTAGGAACCACCTTCACATCACCTAGTGTATATCTTTCATTTCAGTCTCTTTCTGCTTATGATTGGGGCTGCTACAGGCAGATTGGAGAGGGCGTCTCAAATACCATCATTGCTCTGCCACCAGAGAGTCTGTCTTCTGCGGTAGGATGGCATCTTGGGCGTTCGGCAGTGTCATATAACTTAGCAGACTTAAACGGCTACGTCTCAAGCGCCGCTTACTTCCAGATGCAAGGCTACGACTGGAGCGGACCAGGCAAAACCATCTTTGACGACCTTTACTCCCCCTCTGTCTGGATGCCTGACGCAGTTTTGACAATGCGGCCCGAATGGAGTACCTGTAAAATCAGTGATTTTGGCGTGAACGACCCTCCTATTGCGCTCCAATCTGTTGAATTTCTCACATCAGAAGCCACATCAGAAGCACCCGCAGCACCCACGGCAACATCAAAACCAGATATGGCAATTCCTCCCGCGGCGCCTTCTTATACATACGCGCCGCAAACTGCACTGCCCGCTCTACAAGATCAAGACGCGAGCAAGGGCCAAGATTCACCCAAGGGAAATTTATCAACCAAACCTGTGGGCAATGGCATTGTTCCGCCTGCTCCTCCATTGGCTATATCGACTGCCAACATCGGAGACATCATCGCGAGCGTCATGGGATACACAAAGCCTGAACCTCCCGAGCCTCAACCAGCAACCGCAGTCACAATCACCACCGTTAAGATAATCACCATCGTCAGTAATGGGTTCATTGACGGTGCCAAGACCATGTCAGTGTCTGCGCTCCTTCCCGGTGCACAAATACCACCAGCTTTTGTCGACCCTCAACCACATACGGACAGTTCTGGATCGACATACGTACTAATTGCAGGTTCACCCGTCTATGTCGGCTCTAGTGTCGTGGTTGGAAGTCACAATGTCAATGTCGATAGCACTGGCATAATTGTGGACGGAACACAGACTGTAACATTTGCGACCGCACCCACTATGGCCACTGGCACAGCCCAAGTAAGCGACTATCAGGTGATTGCCACGACGGATCCGTCTGGACAGACCGTCGTGGTTGTCGGAAACCAGACTTTGAGTGTCGCCGGCTCAGCCATGACAATAGACGGACACACTCTAAGCGCGCAATCCAACGGCATCGTCATCGATGGCAATGGAACAACAATACGGTATGCTACCGCTACCGGATCTGATGGAGTAACCGGATCTGATGGAGTAACCGGATCCCACGGAGCAAATATCACCTCATCAACTTCTTCGATCGCCTTTTCGACGGACCCTGAGTCTGCGCCCTCGGTGGTAGCATCTTCGACAACAACGAAAAGTAGCGCTTCGCGTTCACACGCATCGTGGAATCTTCCTGTCAGGTATTTCATTTTTGCCATCGGGATCTTATACGGTTTGAGATGATACCCAGCTCTATGTCCGGCGTTTGGGGATGTCGCATTTAGGCGCAGGTTGGCTTGCATTTAGCACTGGTGAAGGCGCATAGGTGGTTATCCGCCTGGGCTTGACAGCGACGGTTGCGGGAATGGAAAGGAATACACAAGAACCAAGTACGTAACGCTAATGTCAAATTCAAAATCATTCAATTATCGCTCCTACCTCAGCATCTCCATACCTGTCAAGGTTTTCTTTCCCGGTATCACGATTTTCTCTCCCAAGAGCCTCCATCACTTCAGACAGTGTTAACGGAAATGGCTGCTATATCTTGGCGTTTATGCCGAAAAAAGGTCCTGATGTATATCTCAGACCGCAAGCGTAATTCTCCTACCCCCACCTAAATAAAAATGAGATTCTGATTTTCTTCGCTCGCATGGACTCTGCACAGACCGGACGGTATTTTACCTTTGTATGGATAAGATCTACGCGTACGTCAGGGCAAGAGAGACAAGAGAAATCCGTGCCAAGATGCAGCAGTTATTCTCGTCAGCACTATATCCATGTTCCCTAATTTCACTTTGTGGATCCCCAAGTGATTCTCCGCCACTTTAATATAACCAGCGACTCCAGTCTCTCGCTATTTCTACCCGTATTTGGTTCCCACGCTTTCGAACCCCGATAAGCTAGATTGGTCCGCATTTCTTGTTTAGTGATGAGTGGACTTTTCTGCTAGCTGAATGCGATGGTGTGGTTTTTTGATGGGCACTGGAGTGTGTCGATCGCGTATTTGTGGATTGATATGGGATCTTTTTTTTTCTTTCGTGAAAGATGTTTTGGCGAATGTGTGGAGGGGCTTTGGTGGTGGGACGGGATATTGTGGCTTTGTATCTGATATAGGGCGGGGATGTGGGATTTTGGATGATTGGGAAGAGCTTGGGAGGGTGATGGATGGTTGATGGTGGGATTGGGGTCGGGCTTGGAAGGTTTTGGCTTGAATGGGTGAGGTTGGGATTGAGACTGGGGATTTGTGTAGGAAATAGAACTAGATGGTTGGGTCAGGGGATATGAAAGGGGTTGAATTTTTTTTTTTTGAGAATGGTGATTGGTGGTCTCAGTGATTTTCTATTGGTTATATTAAGTGTTACTCTAAGCAGCTAATGTCTTGTAGGGTCCCGAAGAGAATCAAAGACATGCCGTACGTCTCCTTTCCTTTCTTTATCCGGCAACCAAAATCTCTAGTCTTCTAAAGCAGGAGCGAATCGATGTTCTTGCTATAGAATTCTGCCTTGCTTTGTCGCCGCTTGATAATACATCTGAACGCCCCCGAAGATTTCTTTACTGATCAATCTCCATACCACAGTAAGCCTTCTGCACTGTTTACAGACATGCAATCGCCCTTACTAAAGCGACAGTTCACAGATTATGTCTTGTAATTCGGCTTTTTATTACGTGTGGAACGCTCCTGGTGATTAAGCGGGATATTGGCGTTCCACCCGTGGTTTGCCTGCCTAACGGGCGTGAGGATCCCCGAAAGTCTCATGAATTCAATCGCTTCGTCGGAAGCGACATCCGATAACTCGGAATCGGAATCATATTCAGGCGCTGTGGGTGACTCAGATTGAGGTTGGACGCCTTTGGTAGACTCGGGGGTCGGAAGCTGGTCGTTTGTGTTGTTGTCTGCTCCAGTGCGAAGGCTGAAGTCTTCGGGTTCTGGGGTACCGAATAATTCACGATCTAATATTTCCATGTCGGTGTCACACCGGTCAGACATCGTGGACTCTGATCTGTGGGATGCTATCGCTGCATCAAGTTCGCTCGAAAATTCCTCTAAGCCGGACCAGTCCGAAGGCGTGGAGTCGGTACCGGGTTTTCCATCCTCTTTACTGACTGTTCCTTTCATGGACTCGGGGGTTAGCAGTTGCTCATTCTCGATGCGGGCAGGCTTCTTAAGTCTCGATACTCGTTCTCGTATCACCTCGACAAAATCTCGTAGCTTTTCCTCCTCGTAGAACGGAGATTCGTGTAGATGGTTCTGCATGTTACGAGCTGTGATCCAAATCGGCTGTTCATCGTGCCAAGTCCATAGTTCGTCAGGCATATCAATTGGAAATGGCACACCGGTTGATAGGTCCCGCCGAGGCAAACTCTCCATACCCACCAACGCATTAACTATCATAGCCAAATCGTTATCCAACGGCCCATCTAGGTTTCCATGCTCAACCAGATGAACATGGACGCGAGTTATATTCCACGCTAGATTCGCCGTGGCGACCTCGATGTTCCATGACATTGTCTGGGGCATCCCTTGGGCTGCTGCGTTTCCTCCTAGTTCTTCGAGGGTGGTGGAGAGGTCGGAGCCGAAGTTTAGACGGTAGGTGTTTAGGACTACTGCTCGCTGCAAGGGGGGCATTGTTCGTATTTGGGTTAGACCGTAGGTTTGGTAGTATGAGTAAGTTAAGGGATCTACTTGGATGCAGGGACCGTTCACTTCTCGGAAGGATTTGGTGGCTTGAGGATTGGGGTCTTGCGAAGTCATTTTTTTATAAGTTGGATTGAATTTGTGGATTGTGGTTTGTGAGTAAGTATTTGTTTTAGTTTTGTAGAAATAGATGCTGGTGAATATAGAGATATTTACTTGCTGAGGCTTACAGGATATATAGGAGGCTATAGAGATCTTCACCATTTTCATATCTCTGTTCACAGAAACAATGTTATACTCACCGAAGCTCTCTTTCTGTGAAGATTGACTGAAAGGGAGTTGAACAAAGAATAATCGGAGTGCTTAGGACCTATTCGAGGAACACTACCGGCAGGACACTTCCATTTTCAGAGTAATGTCGTCTCAGCGCTACCGATTCTTTCAGGCCGGTCAATATCACATTTGGAAGACTAAGAAAATGACACGCTCTCACTTCCGTATCAATTCTTGGAGGTGAGAGCTTGATTAGTGGCGTGCACAGAGATAAGTTCTTCTAGGAGGGATCTTATTACGCTTGTTCTCCAAGCGGGAACTCTGCGAGAAAGATAATATGTCGCTGTTCCCTACAGACTTATCTTTGTGGCTATGTTATTGACTCTACTACTATTTCTCGCTCCCCTATTCGTCTCCTACCGACAATAAAGCGATATAGCTAATAGAGGACATTGTCTATACCACGTCTACCTGTTTCCTACTTCACTGGCCGATTACGAGCTGCAATCATCTGTCTGGTTGAACTCGGAGAGGCTGGGAGAAGGATGTGTCCATGTATATAAAACGCTGGCAACTCGTAATTACACTGCTACGGCGCTCTCAAGACACGCACCGGCTAGCTGGAACGATAATGCGCTTTTAGTGAAAAAGTAAGATGACAAGGTAGCAAGTCACCTTACTACTACATTCGTTACTTCTGCTCTCGATATCACATCCAGGGGGTATTTGAAGGCGGATTCAGGCTCTTTCATTTCCCGAACAATATATACTATGTAATTTTAGCTTCGATAACAATACTTTATACTATAGAGTGTAATATTTTGACCTTCCCGTAGTATAAATAATTGATTAGGACCTTCCTAACGCGCCGAATACTATCAAGTTGCGAGCGGACGGCTTAATAGATCTAATAGGTCTTCTTAGCTCTAATTAGGATAAGAAGTATTATCTCCTACTACTACTCGAGCCTCTACTACTACTAGGCGTACTAACTATCTACCTAAGATTACCCGGCTAAAGCTACTAGACACAAGTTAGTCTAGAGACTTAGGCTTACTCGACGACGAGCTTTACTATCCTCGGCGTCCCGTTAGGCGCGAGGGTGGAAGGGAGAAAGTCCGAGTTACGGATTTAAGAGCGAGATTATAAGCGGGGTTAGGGATCTAAAAGTAAGATTATAAGCGGGAAATATCTACTTCCTAATTAGGGTAATCATATAGAAATTATTTTCTTCCGCTTATACTACTAGGCTATAGGGTAGATAGGAGGATGTACTTGCTAAGCTATAAATCTTTCGCTTCCCGCCTACTTGCCCTAGCCTAACTCGTCCCCGGCGCGGACGGTTGATACGCCTGGCTGCTACTATACGCGTCGCATCTCAAATTTTACGACAAGCGACAGTTCGACGACCTGCAGTTCATTTTTCAGAACTTCAGCGACAAGATAGAATCATAAGGGAGCTACTCAATGCCGTGTACAGAGCATTAGAATGAATAATCAGGGAGTTACCATCAGTTTCGTGACTTATTGCCCTTCTCGCACTCACGGTAGGTGTACGAGCGACCCTCATTCAATTCATACTAGATTACATCTTTGGTTGTACATTATCCTCTTTCCCGATGCGTCTGAGGAGATGAGATAGAGATATCCCTTGAGCGTAGCTGAACTTGAGAATTGACGTAGGATCTCCTTCAAAGAGTTTATCGTACGTTCGAGGAGTAGATGGCTTGTATTCATTCTAGTCCTGCGATTGAGGCTGGGAGAGCTGCGCTGTGGGCTTTGGTTCATAGTTTCGACGAGGTAAAGCCTTTGAGAGCTCTTACTTGGGATAGAGTTAGGGATATAGTTGGATTGCCTCGATTAGATAATACAAGAATTCGATAATAGGTAATAGACGGAGAAGCTGGGTATCGCAGCAGTCGGCTAGGCTACTTTGTAGATATTAGTTCTTAAGAGTGATTTGGGATCAAGAACACTGTAGAAGGTTAATAATTAGTATAGTAAGGCAATATTACCATTTCATGCGTCTGTATTATAGGATCGCGTGCCTCACATTCGCCGCCGAGGCGAGATAGTAAGTAGTCTATAGACTTACCCTCTCCCGCCGGCGAGCTCTCCTAACCTAAAGAGACTCGTCCTCCCATTAGGCGAGATTACACAAGAGAGTGGACGGGGCATATCCCGAGATTATAAGCGGAGAATGGTTTCAGATCTTATCATATCTACTTCCTAATTAGGACAATTACATTGATTTATACCCTACTTTATTTTAGCTTTCCACCTAGTATACTAGGCTATAAGGCGGATAGGAGAACATACGTACTTATCCGCTAACATATAGTTCATTTCCCGCCGACTCGCCCTAGCCATACTCGTCGTCGCTTCGGACTGTTGACACGCCTGTACTGGACGCCCTAGACTTGAGAGGTTAATTAGGTCATTGATGTAATGCTGTACGTCGTCAACTTGCGTTCTATGACTCCTCCTTCAATGGAAGGTCATGATTTTTCTGCCAGAACGTTGACTCAAAATTAGACGTTCAACGTGTCAAGAAAGCTGACACGTACAGCTGCTCGTGGCTTGCAGACTCACACGCGTGATCGTTGATAAGGACTATAAAGGCATCAGCTTCTGGTTTCTATCTACTTCACACATTCAACAATTTTGATAATTTCGAGTTAGCTCAACTTACAGTATGAACAATTTTCCAAACCGCTATGGAGGTAACAACTGCCCTCCAACTCCAAGCCGGAATTCGATGGCAAACGCTGCTGCTGCTCGAGCACGAGGTGGCGGAAATACGCCCCAAACTTTGCCAAAGACGCAGCCTAACGCCGCTTCGCGCCGAAGCGGTACTTCTGCTTGTCCTTCAGATTCCCAAAGAACACGTCAAACATCTCAAACTAGAGCAGCAACAAGTTCCGCTTCCCGCACTAACACCCAGAATGCTAACACTGAGACTTCGCAACCCCTGAATAACCATGGGGCTAGTCAAGCTCGTCGCCGCACGGGGCAGAGTACATCCGCAAATCCAAGTTCACGATTTCAAGCTTCGTTGAGCCAAGCAAGTCGTCAGAACCCTTCTCATCGTACCGGGACAGCACCCGCAGCTGCCGGGACACAACAAGATTCAAATACTCGAAGCAATTACTCTGTCAACGCATCAACACAGCAAGCCCTCTCACTCCGGGCACATTCTGACCTCCAAGGTTTTTCTCATCTTCCATATCTTCGAAGATGCTGTTTGAGCTGCGATACCTTCGACAATCGCCCTTCTTCACACATAGGTAACCACATCTGGCTCAGCGATGGGTACTGTGTGGGCAGTCCTCATCAGATCTTGTTAGCCTGGCCCTTGGATAAAGCAGAACTAGAATCGCTTCCTAGGTGGCTCTTGGTTGTGGTCCTGCTCAACGAGCAGGGCGGAATCCATATTCCCAGCGTGCCTTCTACCGTCAATTTGTGGGAGATGCTTGCATACAAGGTGAGGAGTTTGGATATCATATTGGGGATCTTGGGTATAAATGATCGGTTTGTAAACAATAGACGAGCTAATAGTGGGATATAGGGGGATAGAGGGGAGAGGGGTGGTTGTGTCGGGCAAACTGGGAACTGTACCTGGCTGGGATGATATTAGACTTTGAACCTTTTTCAAGCTCCTTGAACGACATCTTACTTACCAATAGCCGCACTCATTGGAATGTTCAAGTGACATTCGGAGACATCGGAAAGATCCGAAAATCGATGGGATTTAATCGACCCAGATTTTCCCAGAATCCAGAAATATCGAGGTTGCGTTGCTAGAACAACTCTGAAGATCATTCTTTAGTTTGATTGTGATGCTGAATCTCTTCTTGTATGGGCTGTGCGTAAGTCGAACCAGGAAGCGGAGTGCTTGACCTGAGTACGTGGCGTGCCTGCGAATTAGTACAGTAGTCGATGCGTATGCCCCTTCCTTCAACATAATAGAAAGATAATAAAATTCTTTTAATTGTCACTCCAACCATCTCAGGCCGGAGCAGCAGCAGCCGGTGCCGCCGCCGGTGACTTGAAAGCCAGATCCAGCTTGCCCTTCAAGAAAGCAATGGCCTTTGGCCCATCCCCATTCCTAACATACACCATATGCGCATTCGTGACCTTCAACGCACCTCCACAAACGCCATCTTCCGCGTCGCAAAAAATCATGACCTGATCTTTGGGGTAATTGGGCACTTGTCCATGATCCTGTTTGTTTCGGGTATCGCCAAATAGGACGCCGGCGAGTGTTTTCTGTTTTAGAGCGACGGGGAGGGCCCCGACGACGTTGTGCATAACGGCTGTGCCTTGGCTGGCATGTTGTTAGATGGGCGATGAGGAGGGAAAGAGAAGAGACTGACCTATATCCTCCGAAAACGATCTTGGAGCTGGGACATTTACTGTCGGCCATTTTGAACATCCTTGTCCCTTCACCGATTGCTGCTGCCGTCGTGCCTTTGGGTTGAACATTATCCATTATTCCTGCGCTATAAGGTCCACCAACACCTTGACACGCAACACGATCTGGGTATGCCGTTTTAAGGCCTTTGCAGATCTGGGGTCCCATCGAGCCGCCCATGTTACCCTATTGGTGTTAGTATGGAACCGCGATGAAGTTGGACATGCTTACGGGTTCGGTTGATGCCCGCGCCATGATGAAGATTATATCTTTGCATGCGCCTTCCATCAATTCGTTTGCGACCTGATCTCCGGTTCCTGGCTTGTTGGCTCCATTGCCACCTTTCAGAGGGTTCACGGCTCCTGTTCCCGCACCGCCAGTGCCCTTGGCCTGTGGCATGGCTACCACGACACTTGCGAAAAGCAGAATGGCAGAGTGCCTCATGATGAAAAATGAATGTCGTTAAAGCTTGAAGAACAAACGAAAGCTGGACCTCTGAATAATGTGCAAACTATGTAGCCTGTACATTTTTTAAGCTGTCTGTGTCGTCGAAAGCTTATTGCATAGTAAATGTATCAACTTGATCCAGATTCCAGAACGACACCAGCTCGCGAGATTTAATCTGGAAATTTAGTTAGTCATCCCCAACAGTACGCGCTTTACGATCTTGCGCGTCTCGGAGTATGTTTGAGCTATGTGGGATGTTAGTGGCCGTGCCGGTTGAGGTTAGCGTTGCGTATTCGTGAGAAATACAGTGCCTGGTCCGGAGAACCGCAAACGAAACACCCGACCTTGGAAATCAAATGTTCTGGCTAGAGTTGGGACAAGCTCTATACATGCCAGAAGCACGTTGTAAAACTTTGGAGGACTTTGGGAATGATTACAACTGAGTTGAGCATCAAGATGAGCCATGCAGGTAAAGCAATCGACAGTCGGCAAAGCTAGATTCATGAAATATTAGTTTCTCATGCTCGCAGTCTCACTCATCTCTTCAGATCAGTGTTACAACTTCGCATGGGGACAGCAAATAGAGAAAATAGAGCAAGTAAATGAAGGAAAGAACGTTACCGCTTGAAGCCTTCAAACGCAAGTTTCCGTAGCCTAACCCTCTGTCGTCACAAAATTGTGTCAGCTTTCCCTACAGAAGTCCTGCCAGACATGAAATTTCAACATCCCAAAGGATCATTCATGCCTATAAGTACAACTTTTCCCCCTATGACAGTCTCCGATCGGGAAGAATTTACAAGGTACCGTAGAATTCTTCTCCGGGTTTCCCCCTTTGGCATTGTGAGCCTTCTTTTTCATCTCCTTACTCGTGCTGCCGATCTTCTTGTCGGCCCTCGCCTCGACAAAATGAGTCTTGCTGGTGCTTGCCTTGTTCTGCTTTGGATTTAGAAAACTCGCCTTCAGACTCTGGCGGATCTGAGTTCCGTCACTGCCGTCTTCATCGCTATCATTGCTGTCGGTCTGTGACTCGGACTCGGACTGTGACCCAGACGACAGATCATCAACAACCACTGGCTGGCTTGTAGTATTCTGGCTGCGTCCGCCATCATCTGTAAGACGCTGTCTTGTCCTGAATTTCCGGACCTTTGCTCCTAGCTTGATTGGCGTTCCGTCTTTGACGTCAAGAAGAGCGGATTTGGAGAACAGGAATGATTCGCCGGTATCTAGCTCGATAACCTCGTCCATGAATCTACGCCCACTCTTCTGGAAGTCCTCGCACACGCCCAAAGCGCCACCGACGTGTGCTTTGAGCATTGAAAACCAATCTGGGGAATTAAATCCATGGACAAATGTCATCGAGCATAAATCCAGGAAATCGGGGGATATCGTTGGTTCTTGCGTCGCAACAACAACGCGAGTGGCTCGATGGCGTTGTTCTCGAACCGCTTTCAACAAATTGTTCGTGAAATTCTCTGAGGCGGCACCTCTGTGAAGATACTAGAGCTGTCAGCTGAAGGCGACTAATCATGGCTCGAAATAGATCGCGACTCACATTGTGGGCTTCATCTAAACCAACAATTCTGCCGCATGGTGTCTTCTCTAGGAAGATGGCCAAAGCAATGTCGAACAAAACGCAAGCAGTGTTTCCATCGATAGTAGGGTCCGTTAGATCTACGATCGTGAGCGTTCCGGACGTGCCGATAAGAAGATTGCTCGAGAAACCGGTTGACGCTATCTCCTCACTCTCCTCCTTAACCTTCATAAAACTCTCCAAAATGTCCAATCGAAGCTTGAGTGGGCCGTTCTGTTTGTCAGAAAAAGCCTCTTCTTCAAGCCTCTTCTTAAAGGCTTTATAGCTGAAGCCGGATCCTCCTCCGGATTTCAAAGCCATTTTTCTTAAAATCATCAAAAGGGTCTGCCCAGACGTTAGCTAAATGCTCATGTCGAGACCATGAGTATTCTGACCTGCAGGTATAGTGGCGGTTGATCATTGTCGTCGCCAAAAGCCATTAAGCGCTTGATTCGCTCAGTATTCAGGTGAGACTCCTGAAGGTAGAGTGGTTCGACGGTGATGTTACCTTCAGCTCCAGGAATGCGTCCGTATTTCTTTCTCAAGGTCTTGAAATTACTTGGCGAGACCAAAACACGGACAGGAATACCTCGAGAGCACAGATGTGCTGCCTCGCAATGGCTGCTGTCCATACTATCGTAATGGACGACGAGAGCAGCCAGTGGCTTGCTGAGTTTCCCAATACGTTTGTCTGGAAGCAGACAATTCTCCAGGATGCAGCTCATTGTATGGCTCTTTCCGCTGCCTTGAGATCCGCAGATAAAAGCAGACCATGGCGTGTCCGTATTAAGCATAACAGGGTCAATCGTTTTGCTTAGTCCCTGGTCTATTCCACCGATCGGTGTACCGGATAAATTGGCGACTACCTTGTGATCCCAATCGAGAAATGGCATATCGATTGCATGCCCCAGCAAAGCATATTGGGTGAAGTCTCCGAGACCTTGTTTTGAAGCTGCTTGCTTGGTAGTCATAGAAAACAGCGGGGTCATCTTGAGTTGTTCCTTTAATCTCATTGCAATTGATGTAGTACCCTGTTCCAAGCCTCCAGTCTCGATAAACTCAGTGTAGGCTTCTAGCTCAGTCTCGAACTCTGTTTCGTCAAACTCGATATCATGCTGATCATTTTCCATTGGGAAAAGGGGGGAATCATCCGACGAGAACGTAGTAATGTATGCAGTGCGTAATGACGAATGATATCAATTCTGGCGGAGTAATGGGTGGGAAGATATCTATCTCTTTTGTATCGATGCCAAGACCCACCGGAAACAATAGTTTGTGCCACTGAGCTATTTGTTCAGCAATGGAGAGACAAGCACGCGTGGTTCTTCAATGAGAGACGCAAATCCTTTGTCATCAATAGGTTTGATCTTGCCAAACAGCGAGACATGTATGCGGCTATTCCGATCCTTGTACAAGCGCGCTGTGAGAACACGCAATGCGATGGCAAGAAGGGTTCTGCAGGCTGAAGAATGGATGTCAGTGTTTGATCAGGATGCATCATATCTTCTTCCGCCGACGACCCACGGGTAGCTGTCAAGTGAATGGAAATGAGCGTTGGTACGATTTTGGTCGCGTAGTAACGCGTATCGGACGCGAAGCAGTACCCATGATACTCTTCTGTCGCAACTCAGTAGTTTCTAAGAGTTCTGGGGAAAGATAGATGAAGACTTGAGGAGAATTCAAGTTTGATGCAGGTTGTTGATGTTTGTTGTTCGAGGAAATTGTTGAGATCCACCGCTAACTACCAGTAGAGTGCTCTTTAATCGGTCAGGTGATCTTCTACTTTTTCCTCAAACAATAAAGAAAAATTACTTCTTCCATTAATTCCCTATTAATACAAAGAACTGGGGTGAACAGTGCTTCGCTAGTTGAATGATACCAATCAAGATCACGTGGCTGCATTTTCGGTGGCGCGAGATTCAAACTTCGATCCTCTCTACACGAATTCATCATTTCTTCTCCTCCCAGGTGGGATATTCATCGCCTAGGGGCCTGATCTGCAGAAGCTAATCTGAAAGTCCTACATACATATGCAACGGGCTTTTCGACGCTCCGGCTCTACAAATTTCACCATTCTTTTCTTCCACCCTCTCGAGATGACCTCTCCTACCTGGACAGCCTTTTCCAAATGGATTCGGGGTTCAAACCTCCACTGCCCCATCGAGAGAACCTCTGACAAGAACTGCTTAGTCTCCGCTTCGACATCACACGTTCAAATTGAAACGAATATCAATAAATGTTCTAGCCACATTACTTTCTGTTGAGCATTATCGCTATTGAAATCGGCTTCGACATGCGAAGCGGAAAGCCAACAATGCTCTTCCCGCATCGTGAAGATATATCTCAACTCTTTTCTTAAACAACAGCATTCTCCTCCTTCACCCCAATCAAAAAATTCTTCACTTCATCCCTCTCATCGCCTTTCAATTGCAGAACACCCCCTCCTTGCTCATTCTTGGCCACGTTCCCATTTCCTTTACATTGTTGCTTGATACTTTTCAGTATCTGGGACAAATTGTAGGTCGATGGGATGTTGGATATTACTGTTGATGTCTTGCCCGTCGTAGAGGTCTAGAGGGAGATGTTGATTCTCTGGGAGGACCTGGAGTTCGTCTGTTAGTGAGAGGTGCTTAATTTTAGGATTTTCGTATACACATTTTATGGTCTTGAGATCATGTAATGTGGAAATCTTGACAGAGATCGAGGCTGCGGTTGAGGTGTCGTAGAGAGCTAACAGAGATGTTTGTGAATTCGTTCACCCTGCTTGTCTTGAATCATAGATGCCACTGCATTTTATCCTCGAATATCAAACTTGGCATCGATGTATTTCTAATTAAACCCAACGCCACTAATCTTAGCAGGCATCGGCGTCCCCTTAAACGCCGCAATCAAAAACTCCACAGACCGATCCACCCACGTCTGTCGAATATACTGCAAATGCGGCGCAAAACAGCTCCCCTTATCACAAACCATATCGCCTTCAGCACAATTCTCCAACAACAGCTTTTCCAACGCCGCCGGGAATTTCTTCGCCTTTTCCCCGTTCCGCAATTCCGGATCCCCGTACATGACTAGGGCGAGCACTTTCTTCTGGGTTTCTGCTGGGATCTTGGGGACGGCGTTGTGCATTAGACCTGCGCCTTGGGAGTAGCCTACCAGGGCGAATTTCTGGTCTGGACAGGCTTTTGATTGGGATTCGAGGCGAGCGAGGACGTCGGCTGTGCCGGCTCGGACGCCGGGGACTACATTGTAGTCGGCCGGGTACTGGGTTTGTCCTGTTAGGAGAGCGGGAAGTGTATGGCGGGTGGAAGGGAATGTACTTGAACTGGGTAACCTCGTGCAGTGGGAAATTTAGCGGTCAAGTTTCCAATGAGAGGGTCACCGACGACGACGCCGAATTTACCGCCGTCGTTTTGGTTGCGTTCACTTGTTCCTCGGGCTGCGAGTTGTCAGGTCTTTGGTTTGGTTGTGGTTTGGTTGTAGGCGATCTCACCGATGAGGACTTCGAATGCTGAACAGCCGGTTGGAATGTCTTGCTTTCTCATCTCGACACCTGGGCCCATCTTGACTTCTGCTGGGAGTGCTGCACAGCCGGGACCTTGCTGTGTGGGAAGTTTCGGGATCTCAGTGAGGCCTTGGGGGATAGCGTTGGCTCCGATGGCGGATGCCAAGAGGATGATTGAGGTGGTCCTCATTGCTAGTATTGGTGTATTCAAAATGCAATGAGTGTGTGTTAAACGAGTGTGGTAGAGAACATGGAGATTGGAGAAGCAAAAGGAGTTTTGAAGCGAAAGAAGGCTTGATATATATAATGAACAAGTCGTATGGAGGAGCAATGAATCGCACACTCAGTACCAAATGAAGGCGTCGCAAGCTATTCTCATTTTCGGTCGAAAAGAGAAATAATTCCGGAATCCCGGGAACGAGGATTAATGATTACTAAATTGTACAGCGACTGCTTCAATTACACTGATGGCGACTCACGCCTTGTTGCTCTGATATTTTCCCTGGAATATTTTCTACGGTAGTCAGCGAAGGGAGTCCCAAAAGTTTGAGTATTGAAGGTGCTCTGCTGATCGTTTCCGATTAGAATCTTCGCAATGATCGCATCGCCCAAGTCCCTCAGCTTCAGGACATCTCGAACGGACGGAGCGAACCGCACCGATGGCCCGGGACGCCGATTTGCCCTCGGCGCGGACGATGTGCGATGTAGATTACCGTGACGTCGCGCTAGAATCCTACTTGGATCTTACGACGGCTTGGGATCTAGCTACCTTGTTAGACGGGCAAATCAGGCGGACTATCAAGATACCTAGTTGTAAGTAAGAATAGAAGGGTTAGATATTAGATAGGGAAGTAGTTATATCCTACTAGTTCTATATCAAGTTCTAGTTGCCTAGCTTTTAGAAAGGAGTTAATAAAGTAGAGAAAGAAGCTATATAGATATTAGCTATATTAGTTACAAGTAGAGGAGTTTTACAAGCACGAGATTAGTAGTATACATTTCTAAAGAGAAGGAAGTTGATAGAAAGAGGAGGCCCACTAGAGCTAATAAGGGACCTGTGGCTGGGGTGGCTGGGTATACACGCGCGCATGGAGGGTATTTAGAGCTTCGACATGCAATCTTCGTTTCTCGTTTCTTTTCCATCAACATGAATCCGCACAACCTTATATCCATCACGGGGCACCTCTATCTCGGTGTCAGAGATCATCGTGGATAGATCCAAGGCTGTATAGTTCTTTCTTTCGACGTTATGCCATCGGGAATGCGTTCTTGCGGTAGCTGATTTTCTGCCCACTACTGTTCACGGGGGCGTTGGTTCTCGAAGTTTTTTCATCAAACATTTGTTGTAATTAATCGATCAAAGGTTGGAATATTAGTGTCATTCCACGGTCCTTTGATGGTCGTATCCGACCTCGTTGGGGAACCAGTGCGCAACCGCCAAATCTACAATATCAGCAGTTATCCCGAGAACATGGCAAGAGATGAGAAAACTGTTGAGCGATCGATAGACACCAGGGTAGGAGTGGCATTGATGGAACTGAGAGTCATGGTAGACCAACGACTTCGCCTGCTCTCCGTATCGCAACGAAGGCGATTTTATATCTCTCGACCGCCATGAACAGCGCGACATCAGGTCACAGAACACCTCGTCCTCCCCTCCAACGCACGAGTCAAATCCCGCACATCTTCCAGACTCTCGATGTTCAAGACCAGTCCTTCGATCCTTGCCCTCCTCGCTGGATCAACACAAGTATCCGCCAGTCTTCTGTACTTCTCTACAATCTCCCGATTACTCAGAGGGCTGTGGGTTGTTCTTGGGCCCTCGGATTCTTCTTCGAGACAAGTGCCGTCATGAAAGTGGACAGATACTCGTGTGGCCCATCGTTTGGATTGGTCGAAGCTTGGGTCGCATTCGCATTCAACCTTCTCGATAAGTTGCCAGATCTCGTCGCGATTGAGATTCGCCGTCGTAAATTGTGCTGGTAAGACGGCGCGATCGAGGAGTTGAACTGCCACGCAGTACTTTGTGGACATTTGTCCTCCAAGAACTGTGATTGGTCGAGTAATGTCTTGTCCGCCATGGCTGTACCTAGAGACTAAATCAGTGCGGGCCTCGCATGGAGATTGGAGAGAATCAAGAGTACTGACCAAGCCTTGTGCTGAACGACATTGATCTTTTTGATCTTGGTCGGATCCTGGAAGTGTTGTGTATACTTTTTCTGGAGATTCACAATACAATCCGTCGGCCCATGAG
Organism: Venturia pyrina ICMP 11032; assembly: GCA_000738655.1. Lineage (NCBI taxonomy): Eukaryota > Fungi > Ascomycota > Dothideomycetes > Venturiales > Venturiaceae > Venturia > Venturia pyrina. The sequence continues at coordinate 236,198 of JEMP01000054.1, read as the reverse complement.
TCCCAGCCATACTTGCATACGGCTTAATACTAATATTGCACAGACTCGACCAATCCTCGCCCAGCTTCTGAGTGATCTCATACGGTTTGTTCTGCGGTGTCAACTTGGTACCTTGGCTGAACATATCCAGATAACCTCCATAATGACGTTCAAACACTTTATCAATGCCTGTGTAATTATCTCTGGACAGTAGAGCTGCAAAAAGGCCATTTCGGCTGGCTAATCCGTGCTGCATTGGTTTCGCCATGGCCTCGAACTGGGCTGACATCAGACCAGAGCTTTGTGTACATGCTGTGCCAAAGGAATCTTCAATCTGGCGTGGAGAAAGACCGAGTTGTTTTGAAACGGCAGCAGCTGCAGTGGGAGGCCCAAATACAGCTCCCTTTGCAGGCTGTCAGCTCATTCCTTGGAACGCGGATGGAACTTACGCTATGCCATCCTCTCGAAAGCATATCTGTGCCGTGCAGTGCTCTGCCAATTCGGCCGCCGAGCTCGAAACCTACGATGGTCGAAAGGAGGAATGATTTGCCAGAGTGCTTTGCTGAGGACGTGCCGGAGTCATGCTCAATCGCTGCGAAGAGTGCTGGGATAATGACGGAGCAGGCATGCCACGGTGCGTCTTTGTGCAAATCGTCGAGCTCGAAGCCTTGGATGTAAGTGCTGTTCTTCACGCTCAATGACTGTTGAACATATCTTGTCTCTCAGGAACCAACTTACCCATTCAAAAGCGCAGCACTCAGCGGTGATACTCGCTATCACCAGTCAGCGTCAAGGTCCACGAGTATCGCAGATGGACATATACGTTTTCGAATCCCCAGCCGATAACAGCACACTTGCCTTCTCCCTCCATCGCAAGTACCGACTCAGTCAGGATCCGAGACCAAGGCAAATTAGCTCCTACCAGAGCGCAACCTTGCGAGAAAAAGAACGGTTAGTACATTCCAAACTGAATGTTAGGTCCAAAATCATGATTGTGCTCACCTATACCATCCAGAAGAATGTATTTGGTCCTTTCAACCAACTCTTTAGGGACGTCATTGAGTTGGACATCTCTCACCCAATTGGAGAGGATGCCCGTGACGCCTTTACTATCACTTGGTGGATCATGAACAACCGGCCGTTGACGACAAGCTGCCACTGGTATCCATGGTCTTATCGCCGCTGCTTGCGAAGTAAGGTAACGTCGCGAGACGCCTGTCAAGAAGCAGGATGGCACTCTTCTAAAAGATTGAGATATCAAACCGACCATAGTAAAACGCTGAGATTCTCCAGGTCAGATTTGAAAGAAAGAGATGATTCTATCAAGACAAGATTAGCACGGTTTATTTTGCCGAAAAGGTTCATGTGATTGATATTCGTCATTCGCCTTGGAACCTTCACACCATCCAGTCGAAACTCGTTACCCAAAAGCGCATCTTTTGGTGTCTTTCCCACCTCCCCGATATCCCGTCCTTGCATTACACTGTCCATGCGGCATCATCAGTGGCTTGGGTTTCTTTGTGCGACGCAAAAATGATTGGGATGGCATATGCATGTGGTTAACAGGCTTTTCCATACGCGTACGAAAACATGTATGTATGCATAGTTCTGTCACACCGACGATTACCGTAATTACGAGCTATCCACATATAAAGTCTCACCCTGCACTCAAATCCCCCAAACCCCCACCATTACACCAACCAAAAATCCCACAGCATATCCCCCACACCCTTCCTAAGTAATCGTCAAATTGCCCAACGACGGAGTCTGCCGCAAAAGAAAAGAAAAAAGTCAACATCAGCATACCGATCACGGAAAACAGCAGGATCCGACATCCCAAAGGAGGGGGGAAACATACCATATACTGCAACGTCTTATTAACAATCCTCCATCCCCGCTCCCCATCCAAAACAAGTCGATCGAAATACCTCGGATAATTCTGCAGATAATCAAACGCCCTATCGCCGGTGCCCCAGAACGTGCCGACAAACACGGTCTCGCAACTCGCCGTCCCATCGGCGTTCAGGACAATGGATTTGGTGCCAAAGGAATGCTGCGTCCGGTATTTGGGGAGCAGATCCATGAAAGCGGCTGTTATGTTTTCGAGGCCGATCTGGGGGGAGCTTTCTTGTTGGAGGTTCAGCCAGGCGTTTGGGGCGAAGATTTGGGAAAAGGCGGTTGCGTTTAGGGGGCGCGCGTCTACGGCGAAGGAGAAGGCGTTTAGCACTTTGTCGATTGCGAGGTAGGTTTCTGCTGTGAGGTGGGGCTGCTGCTGCTGCTGGGGTGGTGGTGCGTTTGCGTTTGCGAGGACAGCGGTTAGAGGGATGGCTAGGATATGGAGGAGCTGCATGGTGTTTGGAGAGCGAGTAAGCGCGTTTGGTGTGTGGGAGTTGTGAGATGGGATGATGTATCTGTGTATTGTGTTACGTTGTGTTGAGTTGTATCCCCAGCCTCTTGCTTTTATATCCACGACTTCGGGTTCTGCTAGGGGCTAGGGTGGTGTCGAAGATCATTTTCCGTTGAACGCCTTACGATCGATCGATCGTGGAGTGCTTGGCGTCCATTTCTCGCCGCCGCGGAGTACGGATAATTGGTCCACGATGGCATTGAAGTTGGTGTGACTTAATCTAATTTGGTAAGAAAGATGATCTCCTCTATTTCCGGTTGCCGGATGGGGTGTGGCTGTACCGCACTAGCGTACTGCTTAGCTTTTTTCGACTAGTCACAGCATTCGCATACAAACATTGCGGGCGGTACAGGGGATTCCTTACTAACAGATGCAACTTTTAAGACATAGTTCGCCAGTAGTATCGAATTACTAATCAAAGGCGGTCAAAGGAGACCTCTTCCTCAGGACCAATAACGTATGCCTCCTCAAACCCCTTTCTAGATGACTACCTTGATTCGCAATATAACAACTATCAAACCTAGTATCGATTCAGCAACCACGAGAACTCCATGAAAAAATTCGAAGCGACAATTTCTGAAGAATGCCTATCCACTAAAACAAATACTGTTAACCACATATAATCAACTAGAATAACCAAGACAACACGCAGTAACTTATCCGTCTCGAGGATAACTTAAGCTAGCTAATCGGAATAAGAAATCCCGAAACCTGATTCAAGGCGCGGAAGTATTCACCATAATACTACGAGGGAACACCAACTTCGACGTCCACCCAAAGCCACACATCTAGGGCGAGGATTCGATCGAGAGACCTGACTGGTCGTTCATCTACTGCGAACGCCAACGCGTTGAGGACTTGTCGATCGCGAAGTTGGTTTCTGTGTCTAGATATGTGTGGGTTGGCACCGCATGTACGAGTGCAGTCAGAGAGATTGCAAAGATTATGAAGAGATGCATTTTGGGGAACGGATACACAGCTGGTGTTCCAAAGGTGGGTTGGTTAGTGACGTCCGTAAGGCCGGGTCGTATCCCCATCTCTTGCATTGTTTCTCATCGATGCCGAACGATAACCTGTAAGGGTGTGGACGGCATCCAACGCTCGCTTCGGAGCACATACAATTGGTTCACGATTCCATTGAGGTAGTATGTCCTGGTTTCATTTTTTGTAGCAGGGCGGAGGTTTTTCGTTCGTGGTCATGTGGACTCGATCAACTTCTCGAATGTCTTAGATCTGCATGCTGTGGATAGAGATGGCAAAGTCAGCGACCAATGAAAATCAGTACATCAGTCTATGGCACTTGAGGTTGGAGTTGGATCTTGATCTCGCATGCACGGGGCAGCCCTCCTGCATGAGCCTCCGAAGAAAACAGGTATTCGGAACCGGAGATGAGATCTAGAGAATGTACCGTCGATCGGTGACATGACTTGCAGCCAGTACTTGACGCCTCAGTCATGCTGCTCATGCAATAAGAACTGGTTAACAGCTGAGGCGGAGTCGATTCCTGTCGTGTAACCATACCAAGACCCTACACCGATAACGAACTGTAGAGGCTTCGAAAACGCGGCCAGATCTGCCCGTCTGTCAATTTTGGGAAACACTCACTCACTCACAAATGATCCATTAACCTATTTTTCAAGCCATTCAACAGATTTTTTCTCGACTTCGCTCGCCCACCCGTAATGGCTCCAACACAGACCATCATCGGCAACGGAAAGTTCCATGAGGCTGCGCCGAGCGATGAGACATCAGTCTATCGCAATGAATTGCCCCCGTCTATCAAACCCGAAGCTCGAGAGCTACTCGTCAGTTACAGCGGTGTCGACCCTGACGAAGTCGACGCCCACGTATTGGCACTCGTTGGTAGCTCTGCCCGTGATTAAAACTCATCAGCTAACGCTCGCAGCGTGACAAGGCTTTCCAAATCCGGCCTTACCCATGTATCGGTCATTTCCGATTTCTCACATTGAGCCTCAGTCAAAGCCCCCGATATGGCGAAATTCTTCAAAGACTGAGACAGGGCGAAACCTTGCTCGACGTTGGATGCTGTTTTGGGCAAGAGCTGCGCAAGCTTGTGAACGATGGAGTTCCTCCCAAACAGTTGTACGGGGTAGATCTGGAGCCGATTTTCGTCAACTTTGGTTACGAGCTCTTTCGTGACAGGGAGAAGTTTCAAGCAACGTTCTTGTTTGGGGATATGTTCCAGCATTCACCAGACAGCTTTGAGAGTCTGGCTAGCAAGATCAATGTCGTTTGGGCGTCTTCATTTCTGCATCTCTTTGGATGGGAAGACCAACTATCGCTGTGGATCCGTATTGTGGGATTCTTGAAACGAAAGAAGGGATCGACGATTCTTGGTCGACAGCTTGGAAGCGTTGTGCCGGGAAACTTTCCCCTTCAAGATCTCATGCAGGCTGAGCCATACTGGCATAGTCCAACATCTTTTCGAAGCCTTTGGGACGAGGTTGAATTGGCGACGAAGACAAAATTTGAGGTCTGTGTCACGCTCGACGAAGAAGAATTCCGCTACGAGGATTGTAGGGAGTGGGGCCATCCTTCCATGCGACGTTTGCTTTTCACAGCTACTCTGGTCGATCTTGAATGATGATGAAAATTATACTAGGCTGAAACAAGTCGCATGATGACTGCATCCTTCCAGTGCCCTTCTGATAGCCAAAATCGAAGGTATCATGGGATTGGAACCCCCTTCTCTTCAGAGTGACATCGATAAATCTCCATCAGTTCTTGAAGCTGGGCTTGTTAGAACTTGATCAATACTGACCATCTACCAAAAGTGAAAACGTAATTTAAGTCTCCATCGAAAGATGAGGAAATAACGAAGCTTGGTGATGGCATAATGAGCAAACAAAGAGTCTTTAAGAAGTTCGGGGTAAGTCCGTGAGAAGAAAGCCCTCGGCCAGAGCATGGTCCGTAGGCGCGTAACCAAGATGAAGTGGCAAGAAATGAACCTTTTGGCAATGTGAGATGCGAATGTCGATCAATCTGCGAAGACGGCATGTCCTATACGTCAGCGTCACTCTATGCACTTGAGAGAAAGTCCTCGTATGGCACAGATATCTGAAGGCTGCATCAGGTGAATAGTAAGCCATGTCTCACCTGCATGCTCTACAGTAGTTCCGGTATCATGCAGCGATGAGCTGTGCAACACTGTATGGATCCTCGCCCCAAAGCCCAAATTGTATTGAAGATGGACAAGATGAGGATAATTTCGGGGAATGGCGGGTGTGGAGCACAGCCTCGAGGCGTGAAAGTCGAAGAAATGTACATGACGTAACACCTGAGTCAATGAGTAGCCAGTGAGTGAGGGTGATTTCAGAATCGGCGAGTCTGTAGTTGGGACTAGGCATGTCTCCTTTAACACGCGGCAGCCTTGGTTGTAGGAAGTGAAATGAAGATGCTGCCCCGGGATCAATGACTTAACCTTTTCTCAAAGCTCCATCAGAATGGCAAGTGGAAACCAGAACCAACTCGCGAATCTTTGCAAGATGAGAATTGAATTAGAACCGAGAGATTCCGAACCGGTCCCATCAAGTACGTCCACGCCAATTGATCGGGACGTGATCGGGTGGGATGGCCCGGATGATGCATGGTACTCCAGTGGTCTCGCTAGGAAGACTTAAGCTGATGAGAACAAGGAATCCGCATAACTGGTCGAAAGCGTGGAAAATGTTCATTACCATGTTGTGGATTCTCATGTCGTCTTCAACATCCATCCAGAGCTCGATTTTCAGTGGCACAACCAAGGCTGTGTCGATGGAATTCGGCATTGATGAAGAGGTCGCCGTCCTGGGAACAAGCCTGTTCATACTGGTATGTCAGATGCAACTCATCGCGGTCCTCTGATTGATCGATCACAGGGGTATGCATTCGGGCCAGCAGCTTTTGGTCCACTATCCGAAAAATATGGCCGCAAACTTCCCACTCTTACAGGGCTTTTCATTTCGTCCGTCCTTTGCGTGCCGGTCGCCATGGCGTACAATACAGAAACAATCTTGATCTGTCGATTTCTGGGTGGCGTGTTCGGTGCTGCACCTTTGGCAACTCTCAGTGGAGGCATTGCTGACATATGGGAGGCTGTTGATCGAGGAGTAGCCTTATCCATACTGCTAGGGGCAGCTTTTGTCGGAGTAGGTCTGGGCCCGATTTTGGGAGCGTTCATTACTGCGAGCTCGCTGGGATGGAGGTGGACCATGTGGTTCAACTTTCTTTTTGGTTTGCTTGTCTCTATTATGGCATTTCTATGGTTGCCAGAGACACATGGTCCGGTGGTACTATCTCGGAAAGCAGCAAAGATTCGAATTGATAATAAAAGATGGGCGGTGAGAAGTCGGTCACAAGAAGAAGCTACCAATCTATCCCGCATCTTCAAAGACTATATCATTCGACCTTGGAGTAAGTTAGGAAGATACATACCTGGAGACCATTTGACTAATCCTCTCCAGTCCTGCTGACGGAGCCAATTCTTTTCTGCATGACCGGCTACTCGGCGTTCGTTTATGGATTGCTATACCTGTGTTTCGAGGCATACCCAGTCTCATTTGTTGACGAGAGAGAATGGAATCCAAGTACTGCCTCTCTTCCATTGATAGGTGTTTGTGGAGGTATTGCACTTGGTACGGCCATCATTGTCGCAGACATCAAGCTCCGCGCCAAGAATAGACCTCCTGCCGAGGGACGCGCTTCAGACCCTGAGGCAGGCCTGGCTGTTATGATTCTTGGCAGCGTCTTGATCCCCCTTGGCTTACTCTGGTATGGATGGTCCTCGGATCCATCGGTACATTGGTCTTCTCAAGTACTTGCTGGGATGATGTTCTCGACCGGTCTGTTCATCATCTACATCTCCTGTCTTGTGTACATTGTTAGTTGTTATCTGGCAACCGCAAACAGTGCAATATCTGCCAATACTTGCGTGAGAGCGATCTTCGGTGCTGCATTTCCGCTATTCGCAAAGACGATGTATCTCAGACTCGGTGTCAAATGGGCAACTAGCACGCTCGCTTTCATCGCCGCTGCTGCCATTCCGATTCCGATTCTCTTTATCAAATATGGAGCAAGATTGCGCGCTCGATCAAATCGACAAACATTGGAGTAGAGGAGAGCTCGTACACACCCTTGCTCAACTGCATCGACGTCGAAGGTCTGGCCAACTAACTCGGATGGCAAAGCAGTTGGCGGGTTACTCAATAGAAGGAGACTGAGTTGTTATGGTTGTAACCGACGATGAATGATGGACGGTGGACGTTGGACGATGGATGTTAGACAGCTGATGATCGATGGTGGATGATGAGTGGATGCCCGTGTATAGTGTCCTTAGGAATAACTTGGAGCCTCACGAAGGTGGCATCTACCGACTGCCGAAAACTTCTCGCTTAGTTCTATTCTAACTTACCAGAAAACATCTTCTCCCTTCCACAACTCCATCTCCGATCTTCATTCTTCATTCTTCATACTCCACGTCAACGACTTCCTAACAGATTTCGCGGGGGAATCAGAATAATTTAGAGTAGTTTGTCAATTGATATGCAGCAGATGTCAATATCAGTCCACCAGAAACATTTCATCACAAATCTTGATTGGAAAGCGATAGATTGAAACGAGTTGATTCTTTGCTCCCCATCATTCCGCCATCTACTCCCACCTCATCCCAACCGAATACACAAAAGATAGTCCTTCTTCTTCTTTCTTCCAAATCCCTAAGCCCAGGGCTGAATGCCTATCACACTACCTCATCGGACTCCCAAATCCCATCCTCCCAATCCCAAACCCCTTCCGTCCAGGCGTCGGCGTATCACTAGTCCCATCAAGCCCCATACCCATCCCGCCATCACTCCCTCTCATGCCAAGTTCAGGCGTCGCTCTTCCAGCTGGCGTAACCCGTCCGGGCGTCCCAACCCCAAGATTGTCAGACTCCGTTGCAGTACCCCTGGCAGAAGGAACCTTGAATCCCATTTCTCTGCCTCTCTTGTAAACCCATTCCAGTGTCTCTTCCAGAACGCCAGCCTCAGTGAATTCTTCCCATTTTCTCCAGAGTTTGATTGCAGTCCGCGCATCTTCAATAGAGTCATGCATGTCCGTCTGGATATCTTCCTTCAACAGCAACCAAGCCAAGAAACGAAGACTGAGTTTTCGCTTGAGGGCGGGAATGTGGAAGAGCTCAACCGTGTCGACGACCTGTGATTTCGGGACGTGAATATTGATCGTCCGAAAATCTTTTATGAGGCCATGGCCAACAAAGATGCAGCCCAGATTCAATAGAAGCCACAGCTTTTTGTATGCGACTTTAAGGTTGATCAGGTCGTGTCGCGAAGTCGTCCTATCTAGATCACCTGGCGAGATACCCGAATGCTGGGTTAGGTGATCCACGACAGGCTCCGTGATGGCGATGTAATCATCTATGAATGGAAGCTCGGCATCGTGGCCTCTGCCACGGAGGACGCTGACACGGGCAAGACCAAGACGACTCGGCCGGACTGTCTCTCGGGTGCCATCGGCCTTGATTTCGATTTCTTCGCGTTGCAGTGCCACAAATTCAGCATCGATACCGTATGGCGTGCCAGGCTGTGGAGCTTCATCGGGGCCGGTGAGAAATCGGAACTCCTCAGGATGCTCAGCTTGACGCCGAAACCCCTCAGGGTTGTCGGCTTGGCTACGTGGGCGGGTTAGTCACTCTTCTCTTTACACTAACTGAATCACTTACCTTGGATGCAGAATCGAGGGATCAAGATTGTTCGTCCAAGAATCATCAACTGCGTGGTTCATTTCTTTAAGCTGGTAGGTAATGACGCTAGGCAGTTTCCAAGCAGGATCGAAGCGTAAAGCCTCTTCTTTGGTGATTGGAGTGACCAGGAAATCATTGAATAGGTGCCACTGGTCTGTGGCACTTCGATCAGGAGATGAGGGTGCGACTATGATGTATTAGCTGACAGGAGCCCATTCGACGCGCTGTAGGAAACTCACCATTGATCATGGAGACCAGATGGGGCTTTTGATTCTGGCCGCTATTGATATCGGCAACCACTCCTATGAGCTCGTAAACTTGCATGCCGTACCTGTTCCGCGCCTGATGAAACTCCATATCTTGACCTTCATAACAATAAAACTGCTCATCATGACCGACGATAACCCCAATCTCTTGCGGCAGCCAGTTAGGTGTGGACCAGAGTTGTTTGGATTCGGAGTTTTGAACATTAGCATTTATCATCAGTACTGAAGGACTGTTCAATACGGCCCTCCGTTGAGTCATAGGGCGATAACCCCGACACGGTGTACACCAACCTCTGGTCGCCTCCTGTCTCTCCACGCTTGCTTTCAGAATGTGTGAGAACAATTGAATTGGTGCTCCGCGTGGAGGGGGTCGGCCACCATGCTTGGGCGGGTACACGAGCTCATGAGTATAGACATCATCGTCCCGAGTCTGTTCGTGTCGGCAATTTACACATCTGATGGTCGCTTTTATTCTCGTCCTCAGAGCACGTTCCATCTGCTCGTTGTGGGGTGGAGGTAGAATTTTCTGGTAGTCCGAGTAGAATCGGTCTAGAAGAAAGCGATTGGTAGCCTGGATCATAGAAGTCAGAGGAGCATTTGAGGAGTATTCTTCGAGAAGGTTGAGCGAGCGTGCAGCACGTTGGCCGCTAAAAGTCTTCAAAAAGTTTGTCGCCTGGCAGTTCTGACCAGACGCCTTTTCCAGCATATCAACGAGATAACCTAATTCGCAGAGCAAACAATTCTCGTTAACACAAGAAGTGGCTGCATGTTGTAGCGCGAGATTCCTGATCATTGTTGTGAAGCGGAAAAGCTGCAGAAGAGGATTGGTATATGAGTTGACGATGTGTGTCTCAAGTCCAGAAAAGTCGGTCTTGTTGTAATATCTGCCGCACATCAGCATTTCAGTGGGTGCGTCTTTGAGCCTTGTCACTCACTTAAAATCGAAATCATCGACACCAAATCTCGAGTATTTAATCTCAACGTTGCCATAGATTGGCGGGACCTCTTTCCTCGTGGCTGCATCTAGGGCCATGTTCTTCATATGTTCCATGGCATCGGAAAACCTCCTTCCGACTTCATCTCCCATTCTCGCCTGCTCTTTGGCCTTCTCACTCAAAAATTTGGGAGCTGCAATTTTTTGCATTTGCTTGCCAGAAATGCGAGTCTGCTGAATTTGATTTCGGTGTGTTGTCCTGGGGTTATTTGCGTATCCTCCCATTTCAGAGCGCTTCAGGTTAGATATTATGACGGGATCAGTTTTCGGCGGAGGTGCACCGACTTCATGGATGATACTACTTGGCCAAGCTGAGAGGAGCACATCCCGATAATATGGCAGACCAATCTTGTTCAGAGGTCTGGGAATTGATTCGTTAGCTTCTCACTGTTGCAAACGATGGACGGAGACCTACGTTTCCGCGGACCAATCCAAGTGCGGAAAAGGAGCAGGATGATCGGCAAAAATGGTGGGCTCATTGATACCAAATTCGTTGAATTGTATCTTGTTTGGGGTGCCAAAAAGATGAATTTGGCAAAGGCTTGTGGTGAATGCCAATGCGCGTCCAGAAGGGGCCATTTCCAATTGTGTCAAAACAGTATTATCATAAATCTGTGCTTGTTTGATCAAAGCGAGCGCATTGGGGTTATCAATGTCAACGACCTGGAATTGGCCTTGAGCAGATGCAATCACACAGGTCGTCGACATCCGCGGATGTATGCAAACAAATGCAGCCCCAGCCTGAAAAGGAATAGGTGGTAGAGGAGTCAAGGTTTTCAAATTGAAGACGTTGGCAAGTCCGTCCAAAAGAGGACCAAAATTGCCACGAGGAGAGTACCCGCAGGTGATGATAAAATCCGTCTTCACGTCCATGTCGCTTATCCAGCCGTTGTGCGCCTGCCATATCTTGACGACTTTGAGGGTATTTGAATCAATAAAATGAAGGGCTCCTGTGCTGGTCGCGGCGCAGATGTATGAAAGACCAGGCTTCATCTTGGTGTAATGGCCGCCCGAAGGTACCTGGAACGATCAGCATGGTCCTGTGTTTTTGGACTTCTTTCCAGTACCGTCTCAATAATGGTTCCCTTTTCCAAATCAATTTTGAACATGGTATCTTGCTGTCCGGCCACGAGCACTTCGTTGGCACTTTTAGACGTGAAACTCATGCAATGCAGGTCCTTGAAATTGTTGTCCCTAGAGCCTAGTCTTAGCATACTAGATTCGTTTTCCAACGTGCTGTAGTGCCACCTACGCAATGTGCCATTGTGCTGGCCCCCTTCTCAACGCAAAATGTACACTGTGGGAAGAGACAGAGAGGACTCCTTTATCTGTGAAGAGGATTTGATGGACCGATTCGGATGCGTGGCCTTTGTACGACGTGTATTTCTGGAGTTCAGGTCCGTAAAATGACATGACCCGTCCCTACTCGTCCCATGAATCAATATGCCGAATGTGTGAGCCGGAAGAGCGATACTCACATACTGATTCCCAGTCCATAGCAGCTCCTGTTGTGGATCGAAAGCGATTGTGGTGGCCGCGGTGGCTTGCGCATGGAGGCCTGGTCCAGGATGGGGAATGAGCCGGACCTGCTCATAGCAGGAGGGGTCAGAGAAATCAGTGGGTGGAGGGGGACGTCTGACATTTGTGGCCACCATAATGATATGATAGCTTCAATGCCAGAGTGGTGCTGCTGCTCACCTCGTCATAATCAGCTTCCATTGCTACTTCCCGACCACCGAGTGATCTTGAGAATGGGTCTACAGGTTAGAGTTTCCGTCGCCAAGGATGCTTCCTTCTCTCCATGGCTTTCGGGGGCGTTGTCAAGGAAAGATGTTCGACGCGACAACACTGCAGGATACGCGGTTGTCGTTCACAGGGTACAGCTCCGATGCGGAGACTTCGAGCCTGACAGGCCGGTCACGTGAGAGAATCAAAGACTCGGAGTGAGCCGAAATAATTTCAATAGGATAGCGTGAGTGAGAATGGATTTATATTGGTGAAGAAGATATTATGTGTTGGGCAATGATTCATGGCCCAGGTTCTTAAGCTGGAGTGGGGCCAGACTCCGTGGGGACAGACACACAACTCTTTTGTGACAAAGTGAGACGGAAACCTGATATATTTGCGCTCGTCATGAGTTTGCTGTGATGGGATAAAAGCACCAAGCAACCAACTCAAATTACAAGCACTGAAAACACGGCCTAAGCAAGGAGAAAGGCACAATAGTAAAGATGCAAGCTCAATTTGCCTTCCATCTATCGTGCTGATTTGATATACACTACGAACAGACAAACACCATGAATACAAGTCAGACCGAAAAAATGCAGTCTGGTAGGTATCAATTACCGAAGGAAAGGGCGAACCCTCCAAAACTCCTCCCAGTCCCATCCGTTTGAACGCCCCGATGGCAAAGACTTATTCCACGATGGAAAGACTTATTAAAAGACGAATTTGTCATCCTGCTTGATAGGCGATTCCGGTGCAGCTGCCGCAGACTTCGCTACGTACTCGGGCGAGATCTGAGGACCCGCGGCGAGAACCTCGGGAGTAGCTTGATCCGCGTACTTCTTGAAGTTCTCGTTGAATAAAGTACCAAGCTTGCTGACCTCGTCCTTGAAGTCGGCCGTACCAGTCCATGATTTGGCTGGGTTGAGCAACTCGTCCGGAACGTTGGGGCAAGTCTTGGGTACCGAGAGATTGAATGTTTCGTAGACCTCGTACTCAACGTTTGCCAGTTCACCAGAGTGAATGGCATCGAGGATAGCGCGAGTGTACTTCAGTGGACAACGCTTACCACCCGTGGTGGCTCCAGCTCCGACCCAACCGGTGTTGAGCAACCAGGCATTGGTCTTGTGGTGTGCAATCTTGTCCGCCAACATGGTTGCGTAACGCATTGGATGCAAAGCCAAGAATGGCTGAGCAAAACATGAAGAGAAGGTAGCCTGTGGTTCTGTGACGCCCTGCTCTGTACCAGCCATCTTCGAGGTGTAGCCCGAAATGAAATGGAACATGGTCTGCTCAGTGTTGAGCTTCGAGATAGGTGGAAGAACACCGCGGGCGTCGCAGGTTAGCAGAACGATGTTGGTAGGGTGGTTGTCGGAGATACATGGGATCTTAGTGTTCTCAATGAACTCGATTGGATAAGCGCAGCGAGTGTTTTCAGTGAGAGACGAGTCATCATAGTCAACCACTCTTGAGACTGGGTCAAAGACAACGTTCTCGAGAATGGATCCGAACTTGATGGCGCCGTAGATATCCGGTTCCTTCTCTGCAGAAAGGCCGATTGTCTTAGCGTAGCAACCACCCTCAATGTTGAAGACACCGGTGTCGCTCCAGCAGTGCTCGTCGTCACCGATGAGCGCACGTTTAGGGTCAGCAGAAAGAGTTGTCTTGCCAGTTCCAGAGAGACCGAAGAAGACAGTTACATCTCCGTCTTGGCCTTGGTTGGCGGAAGAGTGAAGCGTCAATACGTTGTGCTTCACTGGCATCTCGTAGAAGAGCACGGTGAAGATACCCTTCTTCATCTCACCGGCGTACTCGGTACCGAGGATAACCATCTCCTTCTCGGCGAAGTTGATAGCAACGGACGTAGCGGAGGTCATACCGGTCGTGTATCTGTTGGCTGGGAAAGCACCGCCATTGTAAATCACGTAGTCAGGATGGAAATGTTCAAGCTCCTCAGGGGAAGGGCGGATCAGCATGTTCCGCATGAATAGTGCGTGGTAAGCGCGAGCGCACACGACACGGACTTTGATCTGGTAGCGTTTGTCCCATCCAGCAAAGCCGTCGACGACGTAGATGCGGTTCCGTGTGTTGAGGTAGTCGATGGCACGTTCTCGGTTAATCCTCCAGACCTGTGCGTAGGGTATAGTGTTAGTAAATTGATCATTTTGATTGGATGCAGGGGCCACGTGATGTTTTGCCGATTTCAGCCCGTTCGACAAGGTCCATTGCGGGGTGCATTGCCGAAGCCATCAGATCCACCAAAAGTTTTGCGCTTGCGTCACTCTGACAATCACTGGCACCGCACATGTCGTGAAGTGAGGAAGCCGTTGCGGAGAGATGGAAGGCAAATCAGATGACGGGAGGAGGTTGACCTACATCTTGGGTCATTGGCTTGTTGACCGGTCCCCACCAGACGTCCTTCTCGGAGCTGGGTTCTTGCACGACGCGTTTATCCGATGGAGAACGGCCTGTCTTCGCGCCAGAGTACGCGGACAACGCGCCGGAGGCTGTGATGGCAGAACCAGTCTCGAAGACAAGGGCGTCTTCGTAAAGAGCAGCTACGGAAGGATTGGCAATCTGGATTGGAAGGGTTAGTGCTCCGTATCTGGTGAATTGAGGGTGTCCGAGTACTCACAATGGCGACGCGGTCATAATCGATGTGAGCTCGCTCATGGAGCTCTTCCTCAATCTCGGTGTGTTCCCGTTGGGGTCTGGAGAAGCGGAAAGTCAGTGACCTGGGTGACGCGGACATGGACCAGAGGCTGAACGACTTACTGAATACCCGTTGGGTGCAGGGACGTCTTGTTGACGGCGTTCGTGGCAACCATATTGAAGAGTGAAGTTGTCAACGAGGAGGAGTGGAAGTTGTCAATAAGGAGAAGTGGAAGTTGTCTTGTTGTTGTTTAAGAATCTGCTGTTGAACAAAATCCTCAGCTAATGGCTTGGATGAAGTCAAATATCATGGCGGGGCCTTCTGGCCCTTTAGTAGTCGTACCGTCTACCATGCTCGGAAGAGGAACGAGCACGTCGCAAGCCGTTTCCCTTCGATTACCCCAGTTACGACGATCGGGCTGATACTGTGATTGGTCTCGAGCCTCGGGCGAAAACTGTACGGGCTGGAGCGTCCGGGTTGCTTCGTCGTTGTTAGAGGCCAACTTCGGGTGATGTAGGCACGCTTCATAGATGTGGGGCACTAGAGACTTCTCAGTTCACAACCTTGAATGGGCACGGTAAGAGTCCGAGCGTCCAAACCAGGCTGTATGTTGGGCTATGGGATATTATCGTGAGGCTGGAAACGAGGCAAGCGTTATAATTCCTTGCAGAGGGCCAAAAGCTATTACAATGGATGTGAGGGGAAGTCCCATCACGAGCAGCCCTCTGCTCTGCACTCTGCAGCATCGAGTGTACCAAGGCTCAGCCTTACTCGTTGGCTGTACTGGGTACACATTATTGCTTGCATCAGCCTTTCCACATCTCATGTTGTCTCTATGCGCTGCTCCAACGAGCCAGATCCATATTGCTACGCCTTGCTGTTGGCCTTGTCTCTGATCGGCGTAATCACAATGAATTAATGCCGCAACCTCGCCTTCCCATCGCTGTTTCGGACAGATGGGTAATTGGGCAGTATCGCAATGACGCATTTTAATATTCCCAGCGCCCACAATGTTAACTTTAACCGCCGGTTGAAACACGGCCTGTGATTCGGGTATCAATTCTGCCAATTCGAATGAGCGAGGAGAAAGATACGAAAAATGCCCGTCTTGCATGGTCTCGAAACTCGTTAATTCGTCGACATATCGCAGAAATTGTCTGCCACGAAAAAGTGCCGGAAGAGAGTTATGGTCCATGGAAGGTCTATTTCCGGTGAGCACAAACTGCACAGCACAACGAGCACAACGAGCACAACGCGCCCCATGCGCCACCCCTTACTCCACATTCCGCCTTCTCTTGAACTCCTGAAAGCATCAACATCCTCAGGCATCTCATCGCTGAACAGTGCCAAATCTCCCAGCTGCCTGAGGTGGCCAAACTCGCCACCCAAGGCATGACTCTGCTCGTCAGATTGTGGCTTCTTTAGCTGGAGCCGGAGAAGAAACTCTACCGCCGATAGATTATTGGCCGCAAGAACTCACGATCCTTGGCACCGCGACTGGCCAGGTACGCCTATCGGAAGTCTTCCACGGACAAGGAACATCCGTCACCCTTTTCGAGCGTCAGAGTTTTGGGGTCACATGCTCGCATATTACCCACCCTCAAACCAGAGTTGACAAATAGCTCGCTCTTCCGTTGGCTTGATGGAGTTTTCGAAAGCCTGACAGCGATCGTGCCAACCAATGGTAATCAGGAATTTGTCACATGACTGTTAAGCCAACACTTACTATTATCCTATGAAGAACACTCGCTCAGATTCTGCAATCTAACATCAGGTTCTCCAAAGATTGGAAAGATTTGTACAATGGCCTTATCATTCGGGCAAGACAAATGATGTTCTTGCTCGGATATTGGTGATGAATTCAAGTTGGGACTGATGAGTAACGATGATCATGAGTACCATCGATCTAAGTACTCGCTGGCTGAAGGCTGAAGGCTCAAGGTGTAAAGATTTGTATCGTAGAATACGTTGACCTCTACGAAGACAGTCAAAAGCAAATATCACACCACCAAAATCCACGCCGACGCTCCCTATAGAATACAGATTTGTCAAGAGAGGTTAATTTGTACCTGTAAATAAATACAAGCGAGCGACTTTGACTGACAACAAATGAACATGGAATTCATAACCGCGTGTGTGGCAGAGGGGGCCAATCCGTTCGTTTCCAACATACTAAAGAATAAATCGCCGACGAGAACTATGAGCAAAATGATAGCCAGAAAGAATTAAACACGAGCATCGCGTAGATAGATACCGTGATGATAATGTCCATCATCGAAGACGGCCAAAAATCTTGGTATGATGAAAAAACGGACATTTCCGTCATGCCTCAAGCGATTCTAATATCAAAGTCAGATAGTAAAGGCAATTCTGCTAGTCAATTTATCTGGTCTATTACCCACAGAGGCCATGTTGAGAGTGGCATGCTCTTGTTTGTTGATGAAGCACGACACTTCGCCGAGAGATAGATTTTATACTTACCTACCTCGTTTGACCGTTCACGTGAGCTCCAGGAATGAAGACCGCCACCACACCCAGTTTGTGACCAGTGATCATCAATAGCTTTGGTATCGCAATGGAGGTGTCTCGAGTTATGTGGTTTGGGTTGGCTGGCGATGTTTGCGGCGGCTTGGAGATTTCGTAGCCATGAAATACCAACTCTTGATCAATTGCGCATACTCTTGAGCACATCGCCTCTACAGATATCCAACATCTCGTGCTCAGCTAAAATTTCGTGTCGCAGCCACCAGTCCAGCGTCTTTTCCGTGAGTGCCGGTAATTTCATGATGTTGAAGGTATCCTCAAGAGGGTCACCATCAAGGTCAAGCAGGTTCTCATCGGGATGTAATTTGCCAACCATCCGTTGAAAAGCTATTAAAAGACCCACGTTCTCCATTCCCGCAAATCGTGGCGGAGGTGCAGTCACCTCAACCACCTGCATCGTAAACCGGCCACGAAGCATTCTGAGTGGCATCAATGCTCTTCTCTTGTATGCCCATGGTCGCCAGCCGCCGAGCAAGTGCTTAGGTACTTCTGACCATCCCACATATATATACTCCAACTCTTTAGCCATCTCTAGGACAATTACACAGGCTTCTCGAATTTCGGGCTCCAGGAACTCGACTCCAGCGTTCAGCAAGGGCCGCAGCTCCAGCTTTCTCATACGCTTGATATGTGGACACTTTCGCAGGATGTTGCCATATTGAGCATGTTCTGGAGAACGCTGGGCCGCATCGAAAGCATTTACGTGGAGGATAATTGTGGTATGTTCGTAGAAGTGGCGTAGAGCTTCAGCGTAAAGCTTACTATGGGCAAGGAGGAGAGGCAGAGGTGGAGGAGAGGCCGCCGTGATGCGTAGCCGGGTGTTCTTGAGCCAAAGTCTATTGGAAGATAGTGATGCCAGCTCGTCGAATATCAGGTCGAGTATCTCCAGAGGGAGGCCGAGGAGGTGCGCATCCGGGTATTGAGTCGGATGCATTCGGACTTGCCTGGGCATAGGGCTCTCCCGACTCAGCAGACACTGCGTTTCCTGTCCCAAAGAGGATGGTTGAGTTGGTTGAGAGGACGTAGTTGCAGGTCGTTGTTGGTTTAGTCCAGGCATGTGGTTGAAGCTCCACCTGCCCGAGCTTCAATCCTGGACATCTCCCGAATTCAAGCGAACAACATCACTCCAGCTCGTATCGTCAATTCATCTTTCTATGTCCTATTCAGCCCCCATCTACACTGCTAATATCAACAGCATCATGCTCCCCAACGGCAAGCTCAGAGATGAAACATGAGATACGACACTGTCAAATAGTCATTTGGAAGAACTTGCCGTAAGCTCGAATGTCGTATCTGGGATCGGAGAACGAGCGCACGACAGTCTTTCTTAGTAGGAACAATAGTCTCGGAGCATGTGCAAGAAACAACACGAGCCTCTTCTGGACAAAGCATACGACGGGTACGAAGAATCGGGGATTGACAAGCCACTGGCGAGCATTCTATCTGGTATGAATCGTACTGCTACTGAGCGTCAGGTCAAGAGAGCCTCACCAGATACCACGGATCTTCCGATGTTCCGAAATGGTAAGATATTGGAGAATGACTTCATCTTCCTTAAGCCGGCCAACAAGAATCGTTGGAGTACTGATATCAAGAACAACTGCCATGTTTCGATATTCTGAAGGCCATGATATAGGCATGGTAAGGTGGTTATTACCCTGCCAACCGCCTAGCGAAGCCAAAACGGGAAAGTCGTCAATATATTCCAACCCAAAATCTACCTCGTTCCTGGTACTCATCGCAGAAATACCCCACGATCGCGATAAATGATCTGACAGCCCTACAATGTGCGAGGCCCGTGGCTGATCTCCCGAGCTTGATGCGCATAGGAGTTTACTCCAGCTTGTACTTTTCCTGGAAAGTTGCGGCCCTAATTCTGGGTGGCTGCGCACGCGACTTTGCCTGGACATCTTCAACAGCGAATTGGAATATGTTTTCCATGATGGGGAGATGAAGGAGGATGGCAATCTCAACATGTTTCCCGTTCTCCCTGGCTGACATCATATCCCATGGTTGAACTTCCATCTACTTGCTTGTGATTCTGATCTCGCGAGACGCCAAATGTAATTTCTGACCATGTATAAGATGGAAGCAAACTCCCTTAGTCGACAATTATCATCACATCGTCTCTTGACCTTCCTTAGCCAAAGGTTATACCCGAACCATGCCTTCTTTGTCCTTTCTTGTCCTGTTGCCAGCCTTGCTGAGCTCGATATGTCAAGCTCTTCCAGATCAGAGGTATATCATCACTCGGCCTATATGAACTCATGTTGATCCGCTAACGTTTCCCAGGAACAAACTGAAGGATTCCACAGCTGCCGCAGCATCTCAGTCCGGCAACTATGAATATATCGTAAGTGGGCCACTAGCATCAACGGTTGTCTTCCAGGTCTGACATGACTTAGGTTGTCGGCTCCGGCGCCGGCGGAGGTCCCTTGGCTGCTAGGCTTGCTATGAATGGCAAACGTGTGTTGCTTATCGATGCTGGAGATGATCAGGGCGAGAACCTCAATGTGAAGGTATGATCCTCGTCTCTACTTCTCGGTCTCAACTCACGCAGCCAGGTTCCCACGTTCCATGCCTACTCAACAGAAGATCCTAAGCTTGCTTGGGATTTCTACGTGAAGCATTATTCAGATCCCGAAAAGGCTAGAATGGACTCGAAAATGACATGGATCACTCCTTCTGGCCAAAACTATGTTGGAAAGGACCCTCCGGCTGGCTCCAAGATGAGAGGAATTCTCTACCCACGAGCAGGGACTTTGGGAGGCTGTACTGCCCACAATGCTCTTGTCAATATTTATCCACATGAGCGAGATTGGGAGCATATCCAAGAGCTCACCGGCGATGAGACATGGAATCCAACAAATATGCGCCGTATCTACGAAAAGCTCGAGAATGTCGACTATCTGACAGTTGGTAGCCCAGGTCACGGTTACACTGGTTGGTTGGGCGTAGGCCGAGCAGATGTGACAATAGCGATTAACGACACCAAGCTTCTCGCCATGGGAATCGCTGCTGCTGGGGCCGTCGAAAACGGAGGTCCTGTTACTGAAGTTGTCGGCGGTGCAACGAACCTTGGACGAATTCTTGCTGGAGATGTCAATACAGCTGCTCGCAATCGAGATCAAAAGGAAGGTGTCTACAACATCCCTCTCGCGGAGAAGGACTACAAGCGAAACGGCGCGAGAGACTTTGTTCGTCAAGTTTACGATTCCAAACAATATCCACTGGATATCATGATGAACACCCTCGTCACGAAAGTCATCATTGACAAATCCGGATCCACCCCAAAAGCTATGGGCGTCGAATATCTTCACGGCAAATCCCTCTACCGCGCCGATCCACGCTCGTCCTCGGCCTCTGCCGGAACACCAGGAAAAGCCATGGCCTCAGCTGAAGTCATCCTTTCTGGTGGTGCCTTCAACACCCCCAACTCCTCAAACTCTCAGGTATAGGACCAGCCGCCGAGCTCGCCAAGTTTAATATCGACCTCGTCAAAGACTCGCCCGGCGTCGGTACAAACATGCAAGACCACTTCGAAACGGCTGTTATTCACGAAACAAACACCGGCTTCGCTTCAGTAGCGGCTTGCACGTACAATCGTCAGCAACCCGATGCTTGTCTCGAAAACTGGCCAAAGGGACGTGGACCCTATGCTTCTAGCAATGGATTTGTCTTCTCCGTCATCAAGAAATCGTCGCAAGCCGCCAAGGACCCGGTCTATGGTAATGAACCTGATCTCCTCATGTTTGGAGGCATCGCCAATTTCAAGGGCTATTATCCCGGTTACTCCAATGACGTGTACGGCCACCAGAACTGGACTTGGGTTGTTCTGAAAGCTCATACTGGAAACACGGGGATTAAAGCTGGGACGGTTAATCTTGCTTCCGCCGATCCTCGCGATGTTCCTGATATTAACTTCAACTATTTCAGTGCTGGAAATACTGCCAATGATGCTCATGAACGGGATCTTCAAGCTATGGTTGAAGGTGTCCATATGTCTCGCAAGATTGTCGATGGTACCAATAACCCACTCATTCCCGGGAGAATGTTTAACGAAAGACTACCCGGTATAGGGATGAGGAGTGATGCGCAATTGAAGGAACATATCGAGGCCGAGGCTTGGAGTCATCATGCTTCTTGTACTGTGCCTATCGGGAGGAACGATGATCCGATGGCGGTATTGGATTCGAAGTTTCGGGTCCGGGGCGTGGATGGCCTGAGGGTTGTTGAGTAAGTTCTTTCCTTTTCTTCTGGTGATGAGGCAATGCTGACTTTGAAATAGTGCCTCGGTGTTCCCTAGGATTCCGGGATTTTTCATTGCTGTACCGACTTATATGGTTGGGGAGAAGGCTGCCGAGAGTATTTTGTTTGGGAAATGATTTCTCTGGTGGACTGGCATAACTGTTTGGGTAAGCGCGGCGTTTCTGTTGGTTATCCACTTCTTGTATCTTTCTTCTTTGCTTCTTTTCTTGTCTATAAATTTACCGTGAATTACTTCTCTTTTTGATTTGGACTAGTCTCGATGACTGGCAGGCACAGATAGACTCACGACCTGTATGAACTATGCCGTCTTGGCATCATATGCTTGGATTCTTGTCATGCATAGATTACACTTATTTTGTTGGATATTTACCTATCGATACCTACTCTTAAATCGTGATCCATGGGAGTTTTTATTCGTAAATTCTATTGGAAGTAACCTAGGACATAGCGGCTTTGGGTAAAGATCGTCTACTACCTTAACTAGCGAATTAATTGATACGCTTTTTCGCAACAGAAAACTAATTTAGTTCGCGTGGGTGCCTAGTATAAGATAGAATCAGTCTCTCAATACTTCGTTAAAGACGAATATTGTTATTACCTACTATTCTCTCACTACTAAACCCGGATGGAGTATAATTTTTGAGGGTTTGCTACCTTCTGAACGATGGATAACGAAGAAGATAGCGAGGCGCGGCTTTACTGAGAGAAAAGTAAGGAAATCAATATTAGCTGTACACTCCTGAATTGATTCTCCAATCGTAGGTTTGTTGAAAGAAAAAGTTCAATTGATGCGGGCCCTTTTATACTAAGAGAATAAAACACGGGTTTTCCTAATTACTAGATTCTGAAATCAGACAGGGAGGAATTAGTTGACTAACGCAATTGGACTTACGTGCTTGCTTCGAATCTTGCCGCAAGGCAGAGTATAGAATATCTCTCGATCTCTAAATTGGCTCACTAAAAGGTGGCGCCGACGGTGTGTCCTAACCGGAGCTACGGTGATACCCCTAGTTATCCGCTTTCATTATTATCAGCATCGCTCTTCGAAAATTAGTATTATCAACGCTCGCCTCTTTATATCTTTCTCAGCTTATCCTCTCTTCACATTCACGCCTACCTTCCCCGCGAAGACACCAAACTGATGCTCATTCCGTGTATTTCAAGGGAGCTCGTGTCGAGAGGCCATACTGGCCCGGGGATCGATGTAAAGCTGCTGAAGGAAGAAATTCAGTAGGGAGACGACGTCTTATACCTTCCCAAAAATACATTGTACTATCTTGGATATATCCCCATCCCCGATTTAGCGGCCGTCTATAACCGAAAAACGTCAGACGACGTACCTTTGAAACCGAATCTAACCATCGAAGAGAGGTATAAAACATTCTTTCTACTCTAGGTAAAGCTACCACAGGAAAGAGAAGGTGAAGGAAGAGAGGTATACTGACGTGCCGTGCTATCCAAAAAATCTCCAACCCAAATTAAGATCTTTGGTAGCATTCGATAGCCTGGAAGCCCCGAGTAGCCGAACGCAAATAGTCAATCAGAATCCAATGGCAGTGGTCGCAAAGTAATGGACATCCTCATTATAATCTGGCTTTCTTGATTAATCATCAGCACGTCGATTTCCCCTTTGGAATAATCATCACATATCTCCCAACACAAAAGCACCCCATCTCCAACCTTAATCGATCCACACCAACGCCTACAGAACCACAGCTACAGGGACAAAAGAACACAAGCCCAATTCGACTTCCACTCCGTGACAGTCCTTGGAGAAGAAAAGATTCGCAGAATGGTAGCTTTAAATAGCATACCACATTCCAAAATCTCCAAGGATTGAGCTAAACCGATGCCAATATCATCCAGCAAACCCCATGTGGGAAACAGTCTCACCTTTCCAACCATGACCTCCCTCCTTCCCTCCCTTACACATCCCCATTCAACCCCCACCAAACCTCAAGAAAAGAAGCTATAAACCACCAACCCATTCCCCCCTATCCCCAAGACAGACCGAAACCCCCATCCAACCCCCACAACAATCCTATCCAACTCCCGCCCCCGTCCATCTCATAACCCAAACGCAAAATCCCCAAACCCACCTATCCACGTCCCACACTTTTAACCTTTTTCCCGAAAGAAAAGAGTCCAAATCTCCCGTAGAAAAAGGCGATACTGATCGTCATCTTCACAAAACCCAGGCTGCCCCATCATCCACACGACCAACATGGCCCTAACGTATCATTGCCACCACACTCAATCATGCTCCATCCCCAGCCGAACCCAGCGAACGTAGCCTTTGCAAGCACCAACCCCCAAAACCCACGCAACAAACGAACAAAAGACCACTTCCATCGCGATAGGTGACGTTGATCGACAACCAAGTCATGAAAAACATAAACGACGCCGATGACCAAGGCTCAAGGACAAGTAGCAAGACAAACTCACACGACAATAACTCACCGCGCAAGGTTTTCTGAAGAGTATTCGTAGTTCTATCCAATTCAAATTAAACCTACACACCACCATAGACTCACTCACTCCCAACCAAAAAGCCCATCCAACACCAAAAAAAAATGCCGCTAAAAAGTGCATCCACAAATCCAACCCCACAACAAAAAAGGGATATACAAAAGACCCAAAAAGCCAACATGCACAGCACCCTCATCCCCACCCTCGCACAACAGACACAAACACAAACACAAACACAAACACAAACATCAAGCCGATCCAAACCCCTGACTATTCTCGAGCGCAATCTCCAATTTCCCCTTCAACTTATCAAAGCTCGAATACTCGGGCAGCAGCAACTTTCCAAAACAAGTCATGCTAGTCGGGATTCTCTGCGAGCCGAGTTAGTAACCATCCCAACCAAGAGAGGCCGCCCACCAACAAAGGACAAGAGCGTTTCCAAGAGCGTGTTCGCCCAGGAAAGTGTAAACGAGCAAACGCGTGAGGGGGAAAAGAGCGGTGCCGAGAAAAAGGCGAAAAAAAGGTGGGGGGGGGGAACAAACCTCGGTATCGCCGCCGTTCCGTACAATACTGAACGCAAGTCCACTCCACCCCTGAACAGGAACCCTCTGAGACGCCGTGACAAACTCAAGCAACCTCTTCTTTTTATCCTCTCCGCTCCCGACGCCCGCCCTCCCTCCGTCCTCCCCCCGTCCACCCGCAGCAGTCTTCCCCTCTTCCTCCCATTCAAAAACAATCTTCCAGAACCACTGGATAACAGTGCTTTCCCTACTATATCCATCCTCATACCGAACCGCCTTGTATAATCCCCTAACATCAAAAGCTTGATGCCCCTCGACCAAATTCTTGAAAAGCGCCGGAGAAAGCAGACTGAGTGACCTCTTCGAAAGCACCATCTCAAAGCCCTTAGCAAAGGCATCGAACTGAGGTTGAACCGAAAAATCAACCAGCCAGCGAATATACTCTTTCCGATACGCCGTTCGCGTCTGATTGGTAACGAGTGGTAAATCCGGCGCATCCTTCGCAAGAATGAACGCCGACCTGGCAAAGTCCTTGGTCTGCGTCGCGTTGTCGTCGGAGGACTTGAGTTGAGAGTGCATATCAGCAGTCCAGTTCTCCCCATTGGCTGTACAACTAAACGCAAATTCCCTCACAAAAACATCACTCACGTCCCCCTCCTTCCAATTCTCCATTTCCTGCAGCGACTTGAGAAGAGTGGGCCATCCATCATCGATGCGATGCTCATCCCGCAAGCCAAGCAACTTCCGGTACAAGGCCTGTGGAAACGTCATCGGCACCGTGATGCCATTATACACAGCCAGTCCAACAAGCAAACCGAGCAGTTCGTAGGTCTGCAATGGCTCCAGGCTCAAAGGTTGGAACCAAGTCATGTTGACTTGAGGATCGGTAGTAACGAAGAGACCAGCCTCAGGAGCAAAGGCTTTCTCAAAGACCAAGCGGAAGAACTCTTGCGAGACGCCGCCATGATCAACGCCCTCTTCTCCGCCTTCACCCATACCCATCCGAACTTTCAATGGTCGAAGTAGTTCGCGTTTTTCCAGACCCCAGAGCTGATTTAGGGCATCTTCCAGTATGTGTTCACGCCTCACATCCAGAACCAGATACTTCGTAAGCGCAGCCTTCATATTGGTGTCCAAGAATGCCGTTCGATCCCATCGACCAACATTTCTTCCAAAATCCTCTCTCCCAGCATGTCTCAGCATCTTGTCCTTGAGATGATCGGTGAAGACAGCAGACGAATAAGCTTCAGACATGCTGGCGAAACTGGTCGCCCGAAAATATGACACCCGTATCTGAGGCATAAACAAAAATGAAAAGTCAAGAATGTTGAGAGTGTTCTTGTCTGATCTTGGGAGCGCCATGTATTCGGGCACCTTCGCATCAGTGAGATGATTCGAGATGAATGGTGTTACAAATTTGACTTCCGGTAGGCCTAGTTCGTGTCGAGCGTGATCTGTGGATTTCATCAGTTTCCATGACCGAGCAAGCAGATTTTCGAGGTGAACATACATAAATCAGTGATGAAATCGATGGCGGCTCCGGTGCCTTCCCACCTCTTGACGATGACCTCTCCATCCCAAGTCTTCAAGATGACAGTCCTCATCCACTCCAAAAGATAGAATGGCACCCCGGAGCTTCTGGGTCCCGAAGCCTTCTTCGTGAGCCGGTCAAGCAACAATTGATTCTTCAAAAGAGTGATTATCGAGCTCATGAGTGGGATTCTGCCATCCGAGGATTTACCGGACATTGTCTGCGAAATGAGCCAAAAGGAACGGCGAGCAGCAACAACATGAGCTATGCGCCTTGCCAAGCGCACGGCCGGTTCATATTCCATATAGTCCGCAATATCGAGCCATGGCTCAGCTAAAGAATCAGGTTTCCCCCATTGATGCGAGTTTGCCAAAGTTCTGCCCCAAGCGCGGAGGTCAGAAACCATGTATTGACTCTTGTCGTTGAGTATGTACCCAGAACCGACCAATGCGAGAATGGCAATGTATATTATCCCCGAGGCCTCCGCATCGGGAACATATTCAGCTTTCTTGGACCTTGTGGAGGGGGGCCCGCATTTCGTGACAATATGAGGGGGAGGAACAAACAACGCACCCAGACTTTGCCAGAGACTGTCCAGCAGGAGCGGCCCGACAACAGGGACCCAATTTGTGAAATGATTCACTGTCATACCAACATGCCCATCCTCTGCAAAATACTCAACTAGATGGGGAGGGAAAGCGGAGTTTGCTGCCAGTGTCTTGTTGTGCTGGACGAACTTGGACAACCTAATTGGGTCCGCGAAGTGATAAATCAAGGTCCGTTTGACGAACTCTATGACCTTCGGGCGAGCCGCATGGTCTACAGCAGTAGAATTGTCATTGTAGCTGCCTGTGTTACTGAATCCAGATTGGCCTTTTGCATGTGCAGCCAGCGATCTCAATCCACTGAGTAAGTAGCCCGTCAAATCTTCTACAACAGTGACTTGTGCTGCAGGGACTTTTGATTCTGTGGTATCAGAGTGGCCCTGTGCAGAGGTAGCCTCGCTGGTTTGCTGAGCGTCAATCGGTGAAATAACGTGCCCATTGGCCGGGCTAGTCTCAGAAGAGGATGTTGGCTCAACAGAGCCCTCCTCGTGAATCTCAGTGGCCTCGTCTCTCCTCTGCTCGCCCGATTCGACCTCATCGTGATTTTGGTGAGCAGCAACATGCCCGTTCACTTCGTGATCTTTCGCAATCCCTCCATTCATACTCGGCGTCTTCAGTATATCCATTGGAGAAATGATCGTCTTCCACTCAAATGCCTTGACACTATTCGTATCAAACAATCTTTGAGTCAGAGACTTCTTGTCCTTCTTATAAGCCCCGTTGCGATGTATCTCCTGGTAATCGAAAATAGGCCCTGGAATGCCTAGTCCTCTGTCGCTAGGACACTCTTCGGTTACTGCAGCTTGTTCCGGAGATATGGGTGTCGCTTTTTCCAGTGGGTCCAGAGCTGTGATCTCCGAAGCATGGCGCGACTTTTGCCTGATCTCAGGCTCATCCTTCGCCTGCTCTTTCGTATCCAACATTGATTTACAGACATGTGCTGGCTCCGGGCCTCGAATGCCGGATTGTACAAAGTCATCTGGCGTCGCTAGGGGTGTATGAGGGCAGAGAGCCGAGTATGGATCGTCTTCGGTCGCGAGCTGAAAGGCTATTGATCGTGCAGCGAGGACGGAGGGTCTTTGAACGGGGTATCTATGGACACGCTTGTGACAGCTGAAGCAGGTGGGAGTCGTACAGTACTGGTTGGCGCAACCATAGCGGATTTGGAGTATGAATCTGAAGCTCAATTAGCCTCTATTGCTTGGTGGCTGAAGCAAGTATAAGAAGCTCGAAAACACCCGTCTCACTCCCTCAATTATTCCCCAAGAGAGCCGACCTACCTTCTAACCAATCTCTGGAACCCCTCCCTCCTCGCTGCATCACCAAGTCCCACATTATCGATCACCCTCGTCTTCTCAGTGAGAGCAACCATCATCTTCAATGGACTCGCCCTTGGTGACTCGGGGGCCTTTCCATCCTCTTTCAACTTCCCGTTCGATGGTCCACTCTTGTTGCCATTGCTACTTCGAGCCGTTCCTGAGGATGAGGCATCATTTGATTGACCCGAGCCATTGCGATTCATACTATTATGGAATATTGTGTAGGTGTATTCCGTTTAATGGTGGTAGGAGTTGATTTGTTGTTGGTTCGTATCCTTTATTTGCCTAGTGTTTTTGTTTTCATTCATGGTAGTGTTATCGAGGTCGGCATGTCAAGAGAAGTTGCTCGCTCGTCATTTCAAGGTGTGATGTGAAGGTGCACATCGCGTTGGCGGCCTCGGATATCGGCGCGTTCTCAAGGTCACGTTCAAGTCCTACAGATTATGTCGCGTATTCGTGATCACGATCTCATAGGCTGATTAGATTTAATATTTGTATAGAAATATATTAATATTACTTAGGTGAGTAATTAAATAAATACTAAATACTAGCGCCGAGTTCCATTATATCATAAAGAGTACTCTGATTACTACCAAACTACTGTAGTTTCTACCTCTCCCTTATATCTATTAACTACAGTGCACACCATCTCACAACTTAAATAAATATATCCAAGTACCGATTTGACTATGCACTCCAGGCCACGACTCGGATCTTATAGTTTGATAAGATTTGATCTTCACGACTCGGATCTTATAGTTTGATAAGTTTTGATCTTCACGTTCACGGGCTATATCAATGCTAACTGAACTTGACCCTGGCTGGTATGATCGAGTTCTACCATAAAGCAAGAAGGGGTACAACTATCAACCTATCCACCTTTCCCTCCCCGCTTAATCGCCAAATCCCAACCCAACCCTCTAGAACTATAAAATTAAAGCCCAAACCCCAATAACCAGCGTACCAACAACCACACCAATCTTCATTCTTAAACCCGCCGCTTCCCCCGTAGCAGCCCCAGACGCAGCAGCACTCCCATTCCCACCCGTCGCCGTCCCAGCATTCTGAAGCGCAACTCCCCCAACCCCAGTCCCATTCTTGCACACTCCAGCATCCAACAACTTCGCAGTGCCCGAGAACGTAATATCAGCGCACTAAACGTCAAATCAGCATAATCCCTCCCCTCCCCCATGGAGAAAAACGTCAACTTACATTATAAAGCGCCCCACCACTATGCGAAATCTGAATGACCTGGATACTACCGTTCTGTCCCTCGGCAAGATTCAACCCCTTCAGAACATCCTGACCAGTCTTGCTCCAACAAAACGTCCCATTCCCAGTCTGGTTGAAACCTCCCACAAGCGAAATATTGAAAGCAGTGACTTCATTGCCCAAACCCAAGTTAACATATGTATAGGCCCATGGATGAGAGAAGGAGGCTAGAAGGGATCCTCCATCTAGTGGCCAGGCTGTGCGGTTGGTGGAGCTGTTGGATTGGTCGATGTTTGCGCCTGTGTTGGTGTGTTAGTCAAGTCAATTGATTAGGAAATGGAAAGTGCATACAAGGGTAGGTCCATTGAGATCGGTTGGAAGCGAAAGAGTCTCCTCTCCAGTATGGGTCATAGAGGCGGAAATGCGCAGAGGCAACCGAGGAAAGCGCGAGGACTGCGAGTGAAGAGAACATCATGATTGTTGATTTTAGGATAGTATGTATCGGTATGGGTTTAATAGGTTCCAAGTTTTGAGAATTCCGCAGATGAAAAAAAAAGTCCCCCATCCGGACGAGAACATCCCTTATGCAGTCTTCACTTGCACAGAAGGCATGACGCGTGAATCATTCACGCCTTCCTCGTGCCATATGCAGCCCCATCGCCCACAATAGCATCGCACCTTCCCTCGACGGAATCCTTCTCAAGGTCCCTGACTGGCCGGGAAGCTTCACTGCCCAGAACCACCGATGCGAGTCGCGTTAGTAGGATTGGAAGCGGAGTGCGATGCCAGGATTAAGGACAGCGTTGAGAGTCATGTAGAACAACCCCTTCTCAGCGGAAATTCCGCGATGGAATTTGTTGTCGGTGTCGGCCCTGTGTTGGGTTTCTCCATGATTGTGGCGTTTAATGAGCAAGTTTGAGCTGCTTGGCCATGCACGTCGCTCGCGAGTAATGCCGACCTCCTTGGCAAATATTCAGCCTTCCTCTTTCCTTCTTGTTCTTCTTGCAGTTGAGGCGAGTCTGCGTTGATCAGGACATATTGACATCCTTTGAGTAAGTGCTGGGAAGAGTAACATGCTCAATTGATGCCTGATTCGAGATCAAAGACCAACTCTTGCCTCGTTCCGCTTGCCGCATTTAGAACCTTTCACAAGAGAAGAGCCTGAAGACTTTGGTTCCACACTGGGGACCCTGCTCTCCCCAACGCTAAAGTCATCTTATTCTCCCAAGCTTCTGGGATCGCTTCGGGTACTCGCTGGTGGCTAACCATTCTGTCGGGTCACCTTGATCGGTAATGTTGATGACACAGGCGATCCCCACGTGCTCACAAGTATAGTGCCGCCCATAGCGCTGTATCTCTTTTTACATCCCTTGCCAAATCGAAGATGCTTGGTTAAGGAGATTCCCCGCTTTGAAAACGAGATCGACGTACTCCAACAGTCTGGTTTTGCGTCCATGCCGGCCGGCATGGTGTTGAATGATGGACGTTCGTCTGCTGCTTCATCAGGATTGGAGTCCCTGAACAGCAGCCAAGAAGTGACTCGGATCGAGATGTCAATCTAGACGCCATGGCCTGCTCAAAACATGGTGCTTCTTTGCCTCGACAACTTTTGGTTGCCAAGTTCACTTATGGCACGCAAGCCAAAGAAACTCTTCTTTGGTTTAGCCTGTGGAGAAAGTGGTTGCAAAGCTCCGCTGCCGTGGAAAATTCCACTTTGAGAAGCAGCCGGTTGCGGCCGCGAAAAAATCGGGGGAGGCGCACTACTGCCCCCATGAAAGAATGAGCTCTGGGACGCTACAGGAATCGCACCACCATGAGGCTGCAGGTACGGTCCCGACACGGCGCGTCTCGCTTGAGGCCGTCCCTGGTTCTGAATAGGCCTAGCAGGTTGCTGGAGACGCTGTGCAGGGCCTGGAAATGATTGACGATTGGGGGTTCGGGGTGATATAATGTTCGATTGATCGCCGTATTGTCTGCGCAGCCGCTCAGTCTCTCGATCGACTTCCACTTGCCGTCGACGCCGTTCTTTATCTTCCGCTTCTAGCATCTTTTTGACCCTCTTGGCCTCCTCCTCGTCACGCTTCATGAGCTCACGGCGGTGGGCCTCCACTTGTCGTTTCTCTGCTTCAGTTTGTTTGCGCAACCGTGCTGTTTCTGCTTCAATCTCCCATTGCGTACGGGGATCTGGTGGGGGTGGGCCTGAAGTTGTTTTCTGAAGAGATAGCCCGTTGGAGGCAGAGGCATTTGCTAGGTACTGATCTTGTGGCCGAGGAGGGGGCGCCGGTCGATTGCCATTAGAAAGCAGGAGAGCAGTTGACTGTTTGCGCCGAATGCCAACACCACTGCTGTTCTTTCGTGGAGCCTCACCTACGTTGAAGCAGTCCTTCTTCAGTCCGCAGTAGATGTCTCTTATGACCGTGGCACTCAATATCAGCACTACCTCTAGTCCTTTGTAGTCCTCCATCTCCACTCTGTGCAAGTTCGGCTCGTAGATTGTGAGATCCCTCATGCCCGAGAAAATAGCGATTTGAATGTCTGGCTCCTTGCCGCCCTTCTTCTTCTTGCCCTTGTCTGTAGACTTGCCAGTCAAATAGCAGTGCATATCCTTCTTGCCATCTCTTTTCCACATAAAGTTGATGTGAGGTGTTGCAGGATCCGCGGCCGGATCGTTACCTGCTCGGTCTAGGGCAGAGCTACTTGGTGTACGGAAAGTGTACTGTGGCATCGAGAACAAATAGCTCGGTGTGCTGCCCCATGATCCAGGTTTTTCGGTGACTTCGATCTGCTGTTCCGGGCTGTATAACTGAACCGCAAAGCTGGACGGTATCACGGGCTGGGGACGTGGAGGGACTCCGCTGTTCTTTCGGATTTCTTCCTGAGAGAGGGTCGGTTGTGTCCATTCCGGTTTCACTAGCACTTCTCCAAACAGAATACTGGATATGTATGCGTCGAAGAGGGCGGTGGCATAACAGTTCTTTGCGATTGAGGTTGCCGGATCTGGCTGTAGGAGGGTATATTTGGCTTCCGGTTCGCTGTCGAATTGAGTGAATAGTAGAGTGGATTCATAAGGGCGGCTCTTATCAGCGGAGGGTTTGAAGTAGTAAGCTGTAGCCAAATGTTAGTGGATGGTCAGTATGGAGAGTCAGGCCGCGTACTGGGAAGGTTGGAGTCCAACATGATGGGTATTTCGTCGACTGGCTTTTCCGGCGTGGTTATTTGCGTAGTTGCATGAGGGAGCAGTCTAAGTAGGAGTGATGGCCTTCGTATGAGACCGTCGTTTCGACATGGTGCGCTTTGTTGTTTATATTTCGGTCTCGGGACAAGCAACGAGCCTTCGAAGACAACTTGGGGGGCTATGCTTGTACGAGTACGCGTCGACATCAGTCATCCACAGTCCTTCGCATCAGCTCTGCGAAGAGAGAAAAGTCAACCTCACAACTCCTTCCTGCTGGCTGAGCCTTTTATTATTAGCATATCAGCCAGCTCTACGAGCCAAACCAGCTTCGCCTTGGATCGTGGCATAAAACGTTGCCTGCAAGAAACACGCCCTGAGTATCCTTGCCTATAGCGAGCGCACAATGGGCGACTGCTCCAATGAAACAAATGGAGATTTTGCTCGGCCACTCGGATCGCATCTGGGCGACGCGCGGACAGGGAGGAGTCGGGTTGCAAAATGGGTAAGCTCATATCATGCCTCTTATACCTCACCACTCTTTGGTACACCTGGAACAAATCTGTATCACCGAGCAATGCTTGAGACATATTTACCTTGCTAGGAAATCTTCGTCTCTGTTGCTTCTCCTAGTCAAGCCTTCACACAAAAGAAGATGGATGTCTCGTTCCAGCTCACAGCTTTCATAGTAGTCACAGCCTCAACCTTACGATCAACGACCGCAGCGGCCCGCTCACCGCATCTTGAAACTCGCTATCCTTTAGCTCCTACCAGACCAGGCTTTGTCTTGGCTGCAGGTGGGAAACGATTCGAGCAGAGTTTGACTGGAACACGACGTGAGGTGTTAAGGACCTGGATCAAGAAACAGTTGGGTTTCACGGTCTTGAAACTTGACAGAGTCATGGGCTCTACGTTCCTCGCCTTGCCAGACTGGCATTCAATCGCAGGTTGGATTCTATATCGACACTATGAGGACCAGACAATCTCGGAAAGGCTAATTCTAAGGCTCGAAGACGAGTGGTACTAAGCTGCTTTGGTAGAAGCCCAAAAAGATTGCGATATTAAGAAGAATCGTGTAAGACTCACAGTCGTCGCAGCTGTTTTTGAGCGTCGGCATTTATCGTATTCAACGGGAGACGAGAACCCTTTAAATTTCCTTGAAGGCGAGACGTCAAACGAACTTCCACAAAGGTTGATGAGTTGCTGCCACGGACTCGACGTCTAGAAAACAGTCCTACTTTGAACAGTTTTCAAGGAAACCACCAGCGTAGACGGAAAAAAGGCTCAATTGTCAGATCTACTTTGTTGGAGACGAGGATGTTGAGAATAAGATGGTATTATTAACCTGGGAATCCAAAAGTGCAACGCAACATATATACGCCCTTATTGCAACGTCGAATAGAGCTCACCTCTGCTTTGCCAACGCCAGAACGCCAGCGAAGAATGTTCACCACATACCCCAGAAGTCTATTCCCAGTCTTCCTCGTCACTCTCCTCTTCCTTCACAGCTTCCCTCGGGCTGCCTGGTGTACGACTCGAGGCCCCACTGACAATATCATAAGAGACATCGCTACCAGCTGTCGAGTTGAGATCTTGTGACCTTCTTTGTTCCGGTTTCAGCGTAGCGTTGTCGGCATCTTTCTCTTTCGTGGGTTCTGGCTTTTGTACGGGCTTCTTGAGCGTGGTTGTCGATCCTGTGATGTTCTTTGGCGTGGCAGACTCTTCCTCGTCAGAATCCTCATCCTCATCCTCATCTTCATCTTCATCTTCGGACTCTTCCTCTTCAGATTCCTCTTCGTCCTCCTCTTCTGCATCCGAGTCTTCATCCCATGTGACCTCTTCTTCGTTGTTGGATGCTGCACCTGTGACATGTTAGTCTAGTTCGCCTGCGAATGCGAAAGAACCAACCTTTCAACAATTCCTTGCGTCTCTTCTCCTCGGATTCAATAATGTGTCTCAGGAAATAGTAACGAGTCCAGAACAGGCCGTATTCCACCTTCTCCGGGACCAATTTCTCCATAGCACGCCTCAATTCATCGTACTGCTCCAAGTGCTTCGCGATTTCTCCAGTATGCTTCTCCACGTTGAAATCTATAGCCCATGGTTCGAATTCCGAGCTTGCCGGGTCCTTCATAAAGCTGTCCAAACTACAGTGTATAACGTGTAATTGCGCATCGAATCGTGTGGTGTGTATAACTCGCTTCCCCTCAGCGTCCTTGCTTGCAAACAGAACCTCGGAATTCCCACTATCCACCTCTTCTTCTGATGGCGGGGCAATCGACACAGCATCTTTCAAAAAGTTTGTGATATTCGTGCCAAATTTAAGGAGAGCCTCATCTGCTGCATCTTCTGCCTTCTGGATGTCTTTAAGTCTGTTCGCGGCCTCGGCTCGAAACCTCGCTACAATCCCAGTTGCCTCTTTTACAATATCTTGTGGGAGACTCTCGGGTCGATCGGGGTGTGCGGGCTCCTTGGAGCTCGAGGCCTCCGCGGTGGTGTCTGCGGCTTTATCTGCTCCCTCTGATGCAGATGTTGGTTCGGGATTTGTTTGAGAGAGAGATATACCGCGTGTACGTGTGAGAAGATCGTTTATGCCTTTCGAGGCATTAGTGCTGGCTACAGTATACTCCTTTTGCGCTTCTTCATAGTAATGCCCGCCCTGTTGTTGTGTGAGCACATGCAACCAGGGAGCATGGATACATGTGAGTTCCTTCGCGGTGCAGCTATTTCATACCTGTTTCTTGACGGTACCCCATAGTCCCCCTAGTCTCGAACCCCAGGGACTACTGGAGAAAGCTTTGTACGCATCCTGGAACTCGGCGTTGAGGCTAGGTTGTGGTGTCTTGTCGTCCTTGGGCTTCGCTTCCTCTTCAGCAGCAAGGGTCTCTTCTTGGAGGTGTTCATAGGCAGTGTCCATGGTGTTTCAGTGTTCTAGGTATATATTTATGTAAGTGGTGGTGTTGTTTATGGCATGGTTGGGTAGTATGCATGTCTCGACTACCTAAATCACGAACCCCTCCACCGCCCTACTTCCGCTTCCGGGAACCTTATTTCCTCATAGTACCTGCATCAACTACCGTACTTTGTCATAACATATGAATCAATGAGCATATAAACCCTCGATTTTGGAGGATATTCTCACCTACTGAAATGATATAATCCTTACCACGGCGACCACTCGTCGCTGGCGACAATGCTGTGATACGGACGGCGTGAAGGACTCTCCGATCAATATCCACATCAAAAGCCCGACAAACATAGAAGTATTGCTATCGCCTCTAATGCTTGGTAGTCAATTCGTCTTAGTCTTCACTCACTTCGGTCTAGCTTCAAAATCCATCGAACTTGGAATATGTAGAACGGAGGTCGGTTTCCACAGAGTGCGTCACAACACCTTTTTATGTCATCTTTACTGTCCACACCTGCAGTCCACACGCCATCATTGACAGCGTGCTTGCTCTCTGATATCACATCTCTGTTCTATGCTCAAGGAGACCAGGTACATAAGAACAACCGCCTACCATCACGGTGCCGTCGCTGTCACCGTCCCAATCCCTGTAAAGATCGCCCAAAAAGCAACAGAAGTCCACGTGCATCTCCAACTTCTACTCTGAAACACCACGAAGCCATCTCAACATCTCAACATCAATAACGCCAACGTCAATTTCATCGCATACCCCTCATAAGATACAGTATTCGAACGGCCCCTCCGCATTCGGCTCTGGAGCTATAGTACAGCATGAATGGTTCGGTCTGTTCTTATGCCTATCTGTGAGCGGACATGCGCCAGCTTGGCAGTTCATCAAGTCGGCATTGCACTATTGACATACATATGTTAGTGTAAGAGTAAGTAGTAGGAATCGCGAATACTTACCGCAATCCACCCTTTGTCATGCGGTCCGCAACCAGGTGGTGGATCTGAACAGTATATTTTGATCGCGCTGCTAGACGGGGAGAAACTGAGGAGGACTGCGATAGTAAGATAGATTATTTGCATTTTGGTTGCTGGATTGGAGGAAGATTGGAGGAAGATCGGTAAACGGTTGTTTTCTTTGCGAAGGAGATATAGCCGCAACAAACACCTTGGACGATAGAGGCGACTTCCACATTTAAGTACTGTAGTCGGAGGTGTTAGCCCTGAATCTCTCCGTATTCTTCTCATCAATGATTCGCACCTAATATTCGATCGCGTTGAGAGCACAGGATATGATACGGGGAATAAACAGTGGAGGTGGATGTATGATAAACTGATCTACTGAGGTTAGCCCGTGAAGTTCTCCGCGAGGATCCGTAATCCCGTATCGCAATAATATCATACCTAGGAGTACTCTGTATTGTACTAACGAGAAAGACATGGGACGTACCACGGTAGATCTTATGCATGCATGCGTAGAATACCGTCCGGTCTGTGCAGAGTCCGTGCGAGCGAGGAACATCAAAGTTTTAATTTTGTTTGGGTAAGGGTCTGAGAAGTTACTAGGTGGTCAATGTCTAGGATTTTGGGATCATTGGAAGAGGAGGTGGGGTTGGTTTGCTATGTACGATATCGTACCAAGTAAATCCCGGGAAAAGTTGGTAGCGAGACAACAGTAGCAAGGCTGTATATCGAGGGCTAAAAATACTAGGAGTGTTGTACTGTGTTCCGAGAAACCCTTTCACGATTGGCAACTTATATACGCAAAGCTTTGGAGACGATTCTAAGGAGTACCTCTCCGCTCAAAATAGACAATATTGTAGCGGAAGCGGTGACTTGCGCTCTCTTCACTGCAAGTAGCAACACGACAATGGTTCAAAATAGCGAGGTAGCGCAATACTCACATTATACTCAAGTATATCCCAAGCATCCGTGGAGACGATAGCATCAAGGCTTTTTCGAGTGGAAACTTGACAACTGTACTACATCTCAATCAACTCCTAGAATCCGAGCTGAAGTACAACTGAACGTTCTTAGAGGGAGTTACTGCAGCTCATCGAACGAAAAGATTGTGACTAGACTCATTCGTGGTCCGAGTGGCATCCCTCAAATCGATACAACATGTTTGGCTTTGCATTTTGGAAGAATGGATTGATTTCGTAGACCTCAGGCCGATCGTAAGATTACAAGACGACGACGAGTTTGCCAGTTGCCCGGACAGCGATATTTTCGACCCAGGTTCCTTTCTCGAAGATTTCTGAACTAACTTGGATGAGCATGTCGTCACGTCGTTGGCTCCTCTCCACCATTGACATAACGTCTCTCTCTAACCCACATTTAGATCAAAATCTACCGCCCATGCAGCTAAGTACTGGTATGGAGGGCGTAAGAGGGACAGTAATGACGTCTATTTGATGTCAATGGTTTCTCCTACCTCTAGGAGAACAGCTTCAAGGCAGACTTTTCTACTACTTTACATATCATCTTGAAAGAAAGGTCATCATTCTCTGAAACCATCCACTTCAATATCAACTTCAGCTTCAATCCTCAAAACCATCAAATTTTCAAAATGTCTTCCAACGATGCACACAAAGGCGGAGATCTTTTCGACATGGCCAAAGACGGCACTAAAATCCCCAACGACGCTGGAAAGATGAACCTCATTCCTTCTGTCCCCCGCCCCGACCAGTTGGAAGAAACAAACAACCAAGGTCTCGGCGACCCAAATCTACAATCGGCAGCAGACAATCCCATCGATGTCTCGCGGGGAACCAAGGACATTGGGGCTACAGGCGAGGTAATTTCGGGGACAGGAGATCAATTGCCGGCGAGTATTGAGAGCAAGAGGTTGCATCAGGGCGCCAACCAGCCTGCTGCTAAGGGTCACCAGAGAGATGCGAAACACGGAAAGGAGGAGAGCGACATCGAGAGATTTGCTGAGGATGCGACAAAATAAGTGTCCAGGAAAGAAATAGGGAACAATGCCCAGCTTAGCATATGAGAAGTTACCACCGACGCCTTTCGAAGCTTCTCAATGGTACAACTGCAAAAGCAGAAGACCACGATAACTTCCTAAGAGTAAACTATTAATTTTGCTATATTTGGTGTGCAAGTACTGTTGAGCACCCACGAACAAAAATAGCTACACATCTTCTGCTTTGTGAGCTCAGCTGCGACATCTTCAGGCTTACCCTTTCAACTCTGACACCCAAATCAAAGTACAACTTTCAAAACCTGAAGAGCTCTCGATCTGTGAACGTGGTATCGATTAAACATCCCCCTCACAATCGTCTTACTCATCTCTTTTATCTCAGTAGACTTGTCCCATCTTCATACCTTCCTAAGCAATCGCTGGATCATCGCCTCGACGACTCGTTCTTGTCGCGGGACATGAAATCGCGTTGTAATGGAATGCAGCCATCGTAGCTCCCGAGAACAGCTTCCAAATCTTCTAATAAGCTGATAACACTGGTACGACTCAAAAGTAGCCAGGAATGGCCTCTTTTATCACTAGTCAATATAGATGCCTGACAAGGCAATGGCCCGCTCATTGACTGTCCTTTCTGAATTTTGTTTGATCAACAAATCTTGCTAAAATTCAGGATAAACAAATACTGAAGGTATAGTTCCATATACTGGGCGACCATCACGCTCGATCTACACGGTGGAGGGGATGTTGACAGCTCCCATGTCTTTGAGTGGTGAACTGCTCGGAGTCAAAAGGATAAGAGCACCGGGTGTGTCAAGATCAGAGTTATAAACTTCCAGGAGGCAGGGGGGATAAGCTAGACATCGATCTTGCCGTCTTCGACGAAACCTCACTATATTCTTGGTTGGTGGCTGATGGATGCGTGTGGTACGTAGTCAAAGCGACTGCAGTTTTGTGATGTTTTGTGATGGTACGTGAAGAGGCTGGAAGTTGAATTCCGGGTCAAGATCTAAGCGAGGCTGGTGGGGCACTATAAAATGCACAGAGCCTCCTACTCGTAACATTGGTTCACAAGGAACAACAACACAGTATCACGAGCATTATTTCTATATAAGGACCCATACCAATTATAATATTCTTGTATCACCACCCACACATATTATTACTACTACAATGGAGTCGTCAAGATGGGCAAAGCCTGTCCCAACTGAGCCTGCCGAGATTCAAGCACCCGCTGCAGTACTAGTACAGGATGACCCTACTCCACAGCACGAAAATACCATGCTAGAAACCCCATCATACGATCCCTCCCTGGACGAATTCGCCCAGACTCGGCCGCCGGATGATCTCTTCGACGACGACTTCACACCTCTCGAGAACTCAGAACCGATACCCGACCCCGCGCCCTCGGTCCCAGAGCCCACATTCACGCGAGAACCACCACGAGGTCCCAAGAATCCAGGAGGGCGAGGCAGAGGGAGGGGTGGAAATAATCAACACCATGGACAGAATCATACAGCACCGCATGTCAATTCACCATCGCCGGCAGCTTCAACTCTCCCGCCAGCAACCTCGACCACAGAACAAAATGTCACGAACGATTCCACATCGGCCGAAACAGATTCCTCGATTCCCACTGGTCCAGCTGGAGAAGTTGCGCCCCCAAAACCAACAGCAGTCCGAGGCGATCGCTCAGCAACAGGTGGCACGAAGAAGGCCAAGCTCACCGAGACGGAATTGAACGAGAAACTTGCTGCCATGTCCCTCAAGAATAAGGAACTTCAGCTCGCCCATGAACGTTCGCAGAAGGACCAAGAAGTCTTCGAGGCGCGGGAGGCAGTCGCGGCGCAAAAGCGGAAGGAAGAGAGACAGAATAGGACGCAGATGATGGGTGAGCGTGAGAAGAATAGGCAAAGAAAGCTACAAGTCATGGGTGGGCGAGAATGGGATATGGAGAAGAATGAAGAGGATTTCAAGGACGAGGGTCGAAAGTCGAGAAGAGGCGCGCATGGTGGTGTCACAGGTGGTGCTGCGCCAAATTTAGCATCGAGTCGATATGCTCATGAGACTCCTGCAGACGATGGCGCAGACGGCTATCATGGATCTGACCGTGGTGGACGGGGCGATCGAGGTCGTGGCAGGGGAAGAGGCAGAGGTCGAGGCGATAGAGGTGGACGCGGAGGACGAGAGAATGGACAAGCACAAGACCGACCACAGAAAGTTCAAGCACCGCCGAAGCCATCCGACTTCCCTGAATTACCAGCGAATTCGACACCCAAATCCACAGAATCGAACGTCAAACCGCCAGCTCAGCTTTCCTTTCCTAAGAAGCCTACGGCTGAAAAGAACAGCGAAGACGTGGTCGAGACACCAAAGGAAAATGCGAAGGACATACCCAAAGACGCGGCAGGCCGACCGACAGTCAAGGCACAGCAGAGTTTCGGCTTCAGCACAACGGATAAGAGGAGCTGGGCGGATCAAGTTGATGACGGGGTCACTAGTCCAACCTGATAATTGATATTGTTTTGACATTTGCGCTTACATGGAAGACTAGATTTCCTCATCACCTCTTGTTTGCGATTGGCTGCCTCTTACGATTCTAAAGGAACGGGTTCGGAAAAGCAGCGAAAAACGCATGAAGTAATCATGATTGGTTTGGGGGTTGGGTTTGATACCATTGGGTTGTGGTATACTTGAGTAGTCTTTCGTTGGAAAACAGAAATGAGAGACCTTTGACCCATGTCGCTTGCTCTACACCTGTCTGTGAGAACTCCACTGCTCGTATCTGCGGATTCGAGAGGGAAAGTGTATATGCAGGCATAGCGGATTCGTTCATTCAGTATCACAAATAATAAACTCGAGCCGTAGGGGACGTCTTAAGTCTCCATTGTTTCCTGGTACTTTGAAGACGATGCATTGTTGGGTCTTCAAGAAGATTTTGTTTTCAGTCGGGAAATTGTTAAAACTTGTGCGTTTTCTAGGTCCTGGTGGATGGAAGCGGAGTGAATGGACATGTAGACGATATACCTACCTAGGTATCATTTGATTTGCTGCGGTGTGGCGGTACGGATATGTCGATTATGCTTTTCTGATAGGAGGGCTGGGTTGTTGCGATCTTTTCTCTCTTCTTCGCGGGCATGTCGCCTTTTGTGTTCTCTGGTTTGGGGATCGTTCTTCTCGGGGCTCTGGACTTTTGTTTTCTTTGGATAGATTGGTTTGTTTTGGAGGAGGGGGTTCTGAGGTGGTGACGCTGGGTTGGGATGATTGTGCATTTAGGAGGGGGTGGGCTTAGATGGGGATGGTGATGTCCATCGTCAGTTTTTTAGTACTCCTCGACACATCATCCTCGTTGGCATTGTTTGGACGGGATTCAGGTTGGTAAGGTCTGAGATATGTCAAGCTTTGGTATGATTACTGGAGATGTTTAGTACACTTTTTGAA
Organism: Venturia pyrina ICMP 11032; assembly: GCA_000738655.1. NCBI lineage: Eukaryota > Fungi > Ascomycota > Dothideomycetes > Venturiales > Venturiaceae > Venturia > Venturia pyrina. Next base: position 194,509 of record JEMP01000054.1, on the reverse strand, counting down.
ACTATAGAGTGCGTTTTTAGAAGGAGGCACACCATCTTGAGATGGAAGGAACATCTTGAGATGGAAGGAAAATTGGGTTCGCTGAGAGGTCGTGGGAAGGTATGTGGGTTGGAAGATATATGTGTGATTTTTGGCGGTGGGTGTCGCTCGGGCGGGAAGGAGTTGTTGGGAATAGGAGGGTGCGTGGCTATCAAATCTTAGGCTTTAGAGTGGTTATAGATTTCGAAGCTCTTTTTCTTTCTTTTTCTCTCTTCACAGAGACAACAATTGGTTACTACGAGCAGCATGTGATGCGTGTAAGACGTTATGTAGTAATATCTAGGTAATGGACTCACTTAGTTTTCTTGCGCTGAATGGAGCTTTTGGTTCTCGTATCAATAGAGAAGATAAATCTGAAAATGGCGAGGGAGGTGATGATGAGGATGAAACTGATTATCATTATCATCGTACTCGTCTACCCGATGTATGTCGACTCGTGTTTGTTTATTCTGAAAAGGTATGCGAGAAATATTGATTCCTTCTTTTCGTTGAAACCATCAGTCCCTCCACAGGGAACTGGAGTACGGACAGCTCTCCGACGTTTCCAGCTTTTCGCTCTGTGACGAGGGGAAGAAGGGAGATAGAGGTCTTTTATACGGAGTACACCTCCTCCAGTCGCTGCTAGCCGGGGTTTGGCTGTCAGAGTAGAATAATCGCTAGGATGTTTCCTCCATACATCTACCCTTTTTTTTGCAGTGTTTCCCTTCTTGGGAACATCCCACTTCTCTTGACTGGTCCACTTCGCCTCCCCTTCGACCTTTTGTCATAATTCTTGTGGTTGTGTTCTTCGAGCCATGGCCATTTTCAGCAACGTAGGTATCTTGGAACTCGAGTATCATTCTGAGAATGTAGATGAAGAAGAAGAAGTGATGATGGTAATCAAGATGACACAGGTCGTCCTGGATGTGGGTACTACCATCATTGGTTTTTTACTTTCCATTTGAGAGATTGAGGAAATCTTTACTCGTTCCATGTCGAGTGAGAATCCTTCCCTGGAAATATCAACGATTGTAGCGGCCTCGCGCCGCCTTTGCACTGCAGCATCGCTTGGATCTTGTCAGTGAAGAATGAAAGCAGGAGAAAATCAAGTCTTTTATACTCATCTCCATCCCCCAGCTCTCCCCGTCTCCGAGATACCGGTCTCGGCTTTTTTTTCTTGTCAGTCTTGACTTTCATTCCTATAAATTCCTCCCTTCTCCTCCTCTTACTTTTCCCTATAAATTAATAGTTCTATGTCTACTCCTCAAATCTCCATATGTGCGGACTCGTTCATCAAAAATGAAGCCGTGTTTCCCCAATAAAGAGATACATCGAGTAAGTTGGGCAGATAGAGTTCGGGAGAAAGATAACGTAGGCAGGGAGGAGAAGAATTGATGAATGAAGAGCAGATGGAAATGGAAATATCCACCGCAATTTGCTTCCCTTCACCCCCGCGTCTCCGACACATCTCCACCTACCGTCACTGTCGACAACATGCCAGAGAAACGAAGACTATTTAACAGAATCGCGTCCCCTAGTCCACGACCAATCCAAGATTCAAAACGAGTAAGTCCACTCCACATCCTCTATGCCTTCATGTGTATGCAGTCGACGGCATCGAAGTAATTCAATACTCCAAGACTTACCTTACAAACCCATATCCCCATATCCCCATCTCCAAATATCTTCTTTTCATCAGTCACTATCAATAGCAATAAAGATCCTCCTCATCATCACCACAATCTCTCTCCACAAAAAAAACCTCCACCCTGGCTCCTTAACCTTTCAAAAACCAACCTCGCTAGCATCGGGACTTCAAATCACGCCTGTCCTGGAAAGAGTAGCAATTGACACAACACAACCGCGCCTTGCTCCAGTTCCACCACCTCCAAGTTTTTAAGAAAGGAAAAGGACTAAAGACATAAATCGTGATTTTATACCCTTATTTCCTTCCTTCCCGTCACCCCTGCGCACATTCTCTTCCTCATTTCAAATCATCTCTCTATCATATAGAATAAAAACCCCCACATCCCCAAAACCAACAAACCAAAGAAACATCCAGCAGAGCCGTGAACCCAGGAACAGAGCAACGAACATCACCAAACCCCATTTCCCTCAAAAGTCTAAATAAATCATCCAACGAGATCCTGCCACCAACCAACCACGAACCTCGTCCCCTCAAGAAAAAGAACTTTTCCTCTCAAGTTGCAGCCCTGAAATCTGATGATACAATCCATCACCATCACCATTCTCTCTATCAAAACCTCTAACCTCGAATACCTACCTTCAGAAAGGTCGATGCAGAACGATCTAAACATCGTCATTTCCGATTTCACGACAGGAGCGCGCCTGGACAAGCTCTTCAAGCTGATTGTATTGCAGGGGAGAAAGAAAAGGGAGAGGAGAATACGATGTCTTATGGTACCCTTGGGCTTGCAAGGAAGTATGGGTAAGCTTCATTTCAGGCGATACAGACCGAGATGAGAAAAGATAGAAAAAGTACGCACCAGGACCAACGGGGCGGGCCTCCGTTTTAGGTAAGAGTATGTCGGAAGATGCTTGTCATTTCTTCTATTGACGTTGCCATGCTCCTGTAGCGCCAGACTAGATGCCATTGATCCTTTCCATTGAACTCCCAAAATACATCTCCCCATCAATTGGGGTATTGTACAACTCTGCTTGCTTGTCTTAATACCATCGAGTCTGTGCCCGAACTGCTGTCCTCCAGCATGGATCCCCATCTACTGCTCATTCTCGGTATCCACTGGCTTGCCTAGGCCATGCTCCTTCAACAGAGCATCGATCTCCTCAGCCCCCCACAAGTGGTGGTAGATCTCGCCAGATTTGGTCTTGCCTACTGTCGCGAATTCAACTGTTTCAAAATCAGCAATTGTCCATCTTAACTAAACACTGTATGCCTACTCTTTTCTGAACTCAGCTTAGTTGAATCCATCGTCTTGCTCAGCACCTTGACGGCCAACCCACAAGCCTCCTTCAAATCACATTCCTCCTTGTAATCCTGCTTCAACAATGATTGCGCACTGGCGTTGTTCGCTCCAACACTCGTCGCCTTCCATCCACCGTAGTTACCTGAAGGATTGGACTGGTAGAGCTGGAATTGGCGTTCAGGGTCGTAGCCGGCGTAAATGAAGGAGACACCGAAAGGTCGCAGACCACCGTGTTGAGTGTACCCTTGTTTCAGATCGCAAAGCCGACGGACGAGTTGCTCGCAAGGAATGTCTTCGTTGTAGGTGAGGAGGTAACGTTGGGCGGCTTGACGGGCGTAGTTTATGAGGATGTTGGCATCGGCGGTCATACCTGCTACAGCGCATATCATGTTGCTATGAAATTGATTGTCAGATGGGTTATCGTTTGTAATGACTGATATAAGTCGGGGAATGTAAGTACTCGTTTAGTATATAGAGCTTCTCCGCCGATGTGTCTTGCTCCAGTAGCTTGCTTGTGACCTTTCGCTCAGCGGCGAGGACGATGCCATCTTTGGCTAGGATTCCGAGGGCAGTTCCAGCGTGAGAGATGGCTTCGAGGGCGTATTCGACTTGGTACAGACGGCCTTCGGGGGAGAAGATGGTCGTCTAGGCTGGTGTTAGTGCTATTGTTTGATACGAGTATTGGATAATGATGTACCCGAGAATCGTATCGTCTCGACATGATTGTGTGGTGTGTGTGTTGGAGATGGGTGTCTGGGTATTGGCGGTGTTCTGGCTTGGAATTGTATGTTCGTTGTGGTTGTAGATGTCGAAGGGAGCTTTGATGCTCCTCCAGGCAAGGCCGAACGCGTCAAGGGCAGTGCCAAGACGTGGTAGGTATTCTTTTATTATTGCGACACCATCTCACTCTCTATACAACTACCCAGATTAGGTATATTACAATAATTACAATGGCCACTCCTCTCCCCGACGGATGGACTGAGCATAAAGCGCCCACTGGTAATTTACAAGCATCAGGATCAAAAGAGCTCTCACTGACAGATCCAGGCCATACCTACTATTACAACAAAGAGACGAAGCAATCCACATACACGCGCCCGCAGCCACAACTCTCACCTCCAACCGCTCCAACAGCTCCTATACCAAGCTATGGCGCTGGCCAATTTGCAGGCGGCTTCTCGAATAATCAGTTCCAAAACCAAAATGGCCCTCCAGGTGGTTACGGAAACTTTTCACAGCAACATAGCGCGCCTTTCCAACCACAAAATAACTTCAATTCGCATCCTCGAGGCAGTTATGGTGGGAGAGGAAGAGGCGGGAACAATAACTTCCAGGACAGGCGCAATCCAGACAGTGACAGACCAAAGCACAAGTACAGGATCCCAGGACGCGAGCCATGGGTTCTTGTGAAGACGAAGATGGGCCGCAGATTTGTGCACAACACAGAGACTAAAGAGAGCCTGTGGAAGTTTCCCGAGGATGTCATGAAAGGCGTGGTGGAATTTGATCGACGAGAGCGAGAAAAGCAGGAGCGAAGAGACCGCGGTGAATCGAGCGATATCGAGGAGGAAACCGAAGTCGTCGCAGAGTCCGGAGATATAGGAGCCGCTGCACGACCGGCCATAATCCCAGTTCAAACGCAAGAAGCAGCAGAAGACTCCTCCGAGTACGAAGAAGTCACAGATTCTGAAGGAGAGGGCGAAGGAGGCGCTTCGAAGCGGCAACGAACGGAGGAGCCAGGGCAAGAAGGACCCGTGGATTTCAATGAGGACGATATAGCTTATCAGCTGGCATCCATGGGGCAAGAGTACGGACTGGATCCGGGCGAATATGGACTTGAGCAAGAAGAGGAGTACGAAGAAGGCGCTGAAGGGATTCCTCTCACGATTGAAGATTCAAAAGCTCTATTCCGCGAATTATTGGACGATTACGGAATCAATCCCTACAATCCCTGGTCTAAAATCATCGAGGACGGCGCCATTATTGAGGACGATCGATATCTCGCTCTCCCGAATATGCGATCGCGGCAAAGTTGTTTTGATGAATGGGCACGGGAAAGGATTCAACATCTCAAAGAACAGAGGGCCAAGATCGCAAAATCAGATCCACGGATACCATATCTCGCCTTCCTTTCAGAACATGCAAGTACGAAACTCTACTGGCCAGAATTCAAGCGCAAATACAGAAAAGAGCCGGAGCTTAAGGATATGAAATTACCAGACAAGGAGAAAGAGAAGCTTTATCGGGAACATGTGAAACGTTTGTTACTTCCAGTGGAGACCTTGAAAAAGGATCTGTCGGCGTTGCTCAAATCGATACCCTTGGTCTCACTCAATCGTTCGACAAGTTTAGACGCTTTGCCAGGACCACTCTTGACAGATTTGAAATATATATCCCTTCCGCCTAAGACGAGGGATCCAATGATTTCAGCATTCATCTCGTCACTGCCATCGCCACCGTCCGAAGGTCTGACAGCGGAGGAAGAGGAAGCCGAGCAGGCTAAGAAGAGGGACAGAGTTCGGAGAGAACAGGCGCTCGAGGAAAGGGAACGAAGAGTCAGGGATGAGAAAAGGAGGCAAGATAAAGATCTCGCGTTTGGGAAGGAGAGATTGAGGGAGCAGGAGAGGGATTTGGAGAGGGCGGGGAGAGTGAATAATGATGGGTTGAAGAAGCAGCTTGCTGGGGGCGATGAAGGGGTGATGGATATCCAGGACTGAATTCATTTATGTTGAGAAAGTGGTGGGAACTTGATCTATTGGTCCTTGAACTGACGGCCAGTATCATCTGATAGGTACCCGGAGCAATGCAGACTTCCTCTTCACGCAGTCTACGAGACATTGACGATGCTAACTTATTACCTTGGTTTTCTATTAACCTTGGATCGATATCTATACGTTCCTGGCGGTTTGGAAAAATGGGTTCACTGGGATTTTATCGATGTTGATCTTGAGGTGCTTGTTATACTGGAGGGACACTGAATTGGGTTTCCTGGAGCTAATGTGGCTGCGTCATCACACTCATATTCATAATCATAAGGTAATCACAACCCGGAACTTTCATTGTTAGCTGGGTTGTATATATTCTTCCTCGATAAGCAAATTCTGGGAATTACACATGGGATCTAGGAGATGCTCGACCAAGGCTTGTGGTTGCGTTGTTGGGGTGGATTGAGCAATAGAAGGAGATTGGGTTGTTTGGGACTTGATTGTGGGTAGACGGGGAGGTGTGTGGAAAGGGTCGGGGGTGGAAAGGGTCGGGGGTGGTGATGATGATGATGGTAGTGATGGTGAGGTTGAGATCCATGATGGTTGTGTTGGTGACGATGAATTTCATCATCAAACCTCCTCCTCTAAAAAGATTCATGTTTGAAGGCGTGGATTTGAGTGAGTGAATGTCCATCCCTTCATCTGTTTACCTATATGCGGACAGGAGAGGTGCTGAACCGCTTGGACGGCGGATGCTTGTTGCTGTTCAAGGATGGGGTTGGAGGGTACTTTATACCAGCTCACTGACGGAAAAGGACGGAAGCGAAAGGGAGGGAAAGTAAGGATAGTGTGGGTATAGTTGGCACCTCATTTCCGGGCGCTGAGATAAACTGGGGATCTTATTTGAAGGAGTTATTTGGAAGGTAGGTGGTACATATTCTCCCCGTCCCCGTACCTTGAATAGTAGCAGCAAAAAGCAAAGCTTCACAGAGAGGATCATATCCTGTGTGTCTGGACCGGGTGCGATGATATTCGTGTCTGAGGAGTCTTGTCGAGTTAGGCAATCAGTGGTTAGGTGGTTTCGAGATGTGGTGAGGAAGTTAAAAAGCTTTGAACTAAAACCCAAGAGCTTGGAATCGAGATGCTGATGGTGATATTGGCTTTCATCCTCAAAACCTTCCTCGAAACTCATAATTGAGGCTTGAAGAGATGAGTAAGCATTCCCCTCTCCCTTCCGTTTCAAAGCACGATCTGCTCAAGCGCCGCTTGTGGACTCTTCGCGTGCCATCTGTTGTTGTTTCTTGAAAACCTGCATAAGGAGTCTTTTATACATACCACCCTTGCTAAACCTACAAATAGCAATGAGGTCACGTTATTTAAGATCCTAAATCTCTCGTCGCTGTGAGAGTTTTGTTGTTCGGTGGTATGAAATAAGCTGTCCGCCCTACGGGATCACCAAACAGAGTTCACTGGGCGACCTACCGGCAATGTCTACGTGGTTGGTAAAATCGGAAAATGGTGCATTGATTTCGTTGATTTAGCTTATTTCTGGAGGCGGGAGATGGCTCATGTTCTTCTTGGGAAGAATGAAATTCGAAGCATAGAAAGGGAGTATGGTATGTAGTGGTTGTAATAATCTCCATCTTCAAATCCTTCGCCATCATTGCGGCTTGAGGAGATTGCAAATTTTCATCTGCATACACTCAGAGACAGGGGGACAGATTGTTCACCGGTATCTCACGGAAGCAGGATCCGACAAACAAGAGGAGGTACGAACCTACGTTGACCGGATCGCTATTGTTGTGTTGTCTTCCAAAATTCTTGTTGATAAAGCTCTTATGCTTTTCCTTGATTGAGTAAGCGGTCAACAGGATGGGTTTGAAGCGGGAAAAGTCGGAAACAAGTATCACTTGTACCGCTGGGTATCGACGGTTAAACTTAGTCCTATGATGACAGCGGGTGGGAGAGTATTGGTTGGAATCAGGGTAAGTAACGTGCATAACTTGGGAGATGGGGAAAAGGAAGGTATATAACCTTCTTAACGGTGGTCTTCTAGAAGGATAAAACATTGTGCGAATTCTGCACGAAAAAGGACTATGCCGCTGTGGAAGAGTAATTTCGCGATAACGATATGTATGTTTGTAAAGGGGGAAATAGATTTTGTCTTCCCTCAGGGAAATGGAGCTTGGAAGAAGCATTCAAGAGTCTGGAGATGAAACCATAGCTTATGAGAATTTGGAAGTCTACACATAAAGGCCGTGGATACTTTTCGGGTTTCGGGATAGTAGAAGGATTACTATCAGGACTTTGAACAGTATTGAAGTACTCAAGCTTCCTGAGTTTGGAACCTTGCTTATTATGTTTATCATGTTCTTATCTTACTTACTTTGTTCTGTAATAGGTCCTTTATAGCAAATAGTATTGAAGAAGAGCAATGCGAAGGACTAAAACGGGAATTACTAGCCGCCACTACCCGATTGATAAGAGCAACGCGTGAGACGCCCATTAAAACTTCAACCAGGAGGCGGAAAGGGGACATGGAAAGGCATACAAACAGCGGAAATTTCGTCAAGTTGCTCTTTACGCACGCGGCCAGAGGATTCTGCGGAATTTGCCTCGTGATTGATTTGATCTGCTATGAGAAGGAGACATCTGTTATGGTTAGGCATGGAAGGAGCAACCAGGGTCTCACATAGCCTATATAGCCAGGGATTACCCCCCTCATGAATGAAACACACTTAATACACTCTACCACTACAACATCTTTGAAGTCGTTGCTTCTCTGGCGTATTGGCAGGAGACTTTGACGCGGATGGGAAACATAGACGGAGGCTAATACTGGTGGTGATCATAATCACTGCGATTAGATTGACTCTGTTTCAGGGCTAAAGAGTTGTAAGTCAAAGACCTAGCCTTGCATATCTTAGCCTCAAAATGGGGTTCAAATCAAGTATGCTAAAGAGTAGATGGTTGAACAGCGAGGAAAAGGCACGACATCATAAGAACTAGCTGTACTTTCGCTTTGTGGCCGTTCCAATCTGTACTCAAGAAGACTTTTATACTTCATGAAAATGGCTAATCGCCCTCTAACGATCGAACCCGCTATCTACCCGGACGATGCTGAGATAGTCACGCTTATTCATTCCCGCTTATTCAATGTAAGAAGGCTGGATGAGGAGTATTTAGAGATTCTGCTCGTGTCATCTATATCTCGTAAGCAAAGCAATAAATGCAGCCTTGGTTCTTGTCCTGTCTGACTACATCAAAGGGAAAGCCGTTTTTGACGTGTCCTTTATGCCGGCTGAATCAAGTTTTCTTTATTCGTGGAATTAAAAGATCAAGGAAAAACAACATGGGGGTGAAAATTTGGAGATTGAAGATGGTGTCGATGATCGGATATCCAAGCAACCTTAGATATTGCTGCATAAAATGACCACTTCGATAGCTCCATCTGGGTTTTCCATGTACATATAAGAAATATCAAAATCCGTTTTATCAGGAACAATCATTACCTTCACGAGATGACGACCTTGAAAAGGAATCTGGGGGGAAATAAAGATGCTCTGCTGGATGGAAGCAGGAAATCATGGAGACGATCCTCATCGAGACTTAGTGTTTCACCAAAGATTGATAAAATGTTTCGAGGGGATGTGGTCGTCGATTTCTGCAGTGGTAGAGCTAAGCTATGATTGAAAAGTAAACACGATCGACGCCATCCTCTCGTGAGCCTTCGAACGCTTGTGTTTGTTGAATTTTACCTTTTGTGCTTGAAAGGTGTTTAATCTGAAAAGTGATGGCGAGGACTTCCATCAGGCTGAACGAGGCTGCGCACGGTCCGTTTTGCTTTTCCCCGCTCTCGATTTGGTTTGGACATCGTGTTATCTCCGTCTGATCGCCAACAAACTCACCAACCATAACAATCTCACTAGCTGCGGGCTGCCTGCACTGACTCGTCTGTTGTCTACATACGATGGAGAATCTCCAGACTTCTCTGGTAAACCCAACTGTAGGGCCATCAGCTCATAATGGTTGTCCCCAGGTCCGTACTTGTGCCTTCTCAGGTATCCCGCCTAATCTTGACCCTCAATAGGCGCAGTCAACTTTGCTGTCCCTCCCTACGGAACTTAGACTTCATATTCTCGGATATCTGCTACCAGATAGAGTCTCCTTTCCTATCCGGCCCGACCATGCACGATCTCATCCCTATATCAAGCTCGACAACCGTACAACCGACCGCGACTGGGCTACTTTCAGGACACTACAAAAAGTGCGTGCCAACAGCAAACAGCAACCCGATATCCTGGGTGCTTTAGACATCTACATGGGTACCCGCATGAACATGGAGCCGAGCTATCCTGAGGTGATGCGAGCGAATCGACAACTATACCAGGAATCGATCGATCTGATATGGGGCTCCTCCGAGAGGCAGATTGAGGCTAAGTTAGACAAAGATGGATTGCGTGTCTTGTCAAGATTGTACAAGGCTTCTTTGGACGATCAAAACCTTCCCCACCTTGGGTCCGTTCTTCGAAACGTGAAATCCATACGTCTTGATATATGGAATCAGGACTATCAAACCTGGTCTTCCAGAGTTCTTGTCAATGTTCTAGGGACTGCATTGCTGGACAATAAATGCTTGACCAAACTGTCTATCACATTTCGGTTCCCACTTATCTCTCTCGACCAAGATTCTTTTATATCGACGCGAGCCGAAAAAACCGTGACGCGATTGCTTAGACCCTTTCATAACCTCATGTTTATGCAAGTAAAATTTCATATATACATAAGTAAGGTCTTATCTAGATATGATCACGGGGGACAGAGGCTAATTTTTAGCAGAAGAGGACCACGGCAATGGTTGGCGTCCGGGTCGCATAGATGCAGATTTGGGACATTGTCGCAAGAAACTCCGAGACCTACTGCAGCGCTTTCATGATGGGACTCCAAGAAAGCGGCCTGACCAAAGTATCTATGCTTCTCGACTATTGCTAAACAATTTCTTGCAATACATGGATGATCTTAGTCGATTGTTTCCGGGCGCAAGGTGGCCACCTTACTCTGGTTACATCGCAAACAGCGCCATGTTATTACAACGCGCCTTCAAGGCATATCAAGTCGGCGATGTTGATGCTTTCATGAAAGTACTGGACGACACAGAGATTCGATATCTCCATGAACATGCGCATGGGCTGGCTAGTCTTGATAAGATGAGATGGGCTCTGGAAGATAAAGCAGCTCCGGTCCAGGAAAACAGAACAGCCTACGGAGATCAATGGCAAATCGATGACCTGCCTACAAACGAACACATGTCAGCCCATGAGAGGTATTGCGACAACTTTTGGCACGCATTGAAACTGCGACGCTAAACATTTTCTGGGTTGAGTCTGAAATCATGTAATATCTGAAATACTGCAGCAGGAATGGCAGGAAGCTGAAAATCGTCGGTCCTTGCTGCCCGGGAAGCAGGCCCGCCAAAAGGGAAAGACTAGCCTAAGAAAAGATGGGGGACGAGGAAGAGGCTCCGATCTTTGTCATGACAGGTTTATCGTCTGTAGATCACGCATTGTAAAGTATATCAAAGCGGGTTTATAACCAGAACGCCCATCTGAAGCACTTAGTGATTGCTCGAGGGGCGAGAGCATATCCGAGGATGTCTTGAGTGCCGCTGCTGGCCTCTAACAAGCACCAAAGGATTGCCTATCATTTATATTGCGTGGTTTGTCTATGAAAGTGGGCTATCTTCTTCTGGGCATCGTCGCCCATGATTGGATTTGTGCAAATCGGCCGCGGTGGCTATTGATCGAGAACGAGGAAAGAAAAACCATCAGTGATGATGGTTTGAATTATCAGGACAACATTAAACTCACACATATCTCCTGCGTGAAAGGGAAGTGTGACAGGTTTTGAACGTTATCACAGGCAGGCGCTAGAAAGACTTGATCTCTACGGGTAACCGCATAAGATTGGAATGGAAAAAGTAAGGCAACCTGATGACCTTGGGGAACGATGTCGCTGTCTTGTCTCCTTCACCGGGACAGCTGAAATTCTTTTTATAGGCGAGTTACCCATGCATGGCGGCTAGAAAAGGCAGACTCGGCAGATTTTTGAGGTACTTAATAACCGTAACACCCGATATATGGCAAGCTGTCGTGATGTCGTTGTGTGGATTCCTGCGGATAGCTTGGCAGAGTAGGGATCTAAAGTCTCTACTTCTAGAAGTATTCTAATAAGTAGATAGAATAGTATAAGACAATATAGAGATACTATTCTGTTATACGTGTACATTTCATTCTTACGGCTATTACGACCTAGGTCTAAGACCTACTAATACTAATTAGTAGTTACTAGGTAGCTATAGATTAAGGCCGACTACGTATATCTCTTTTAAAGTAGAAAGACTAGACGTATAATAATAAAAACAGAAAGCCCTTCTTACATCGTACGGCGATTAAGATTAGGATCTAGATTTATTCTAAAGCTAGTAAAGGATCTTATACCTAACCAGGCTAAAGATTAACTAACTAACTATATAATATTAGGTATTAGTATTTATATCCCTATATTACCTCCTAGACTAGCCTTACTTAAATAACTAAAGGAACCGGAGGGATTAAGATAGAAAGGGAAGTAAAAAGAGGAGTATAAAGAGGAAGAGGTAAAGTAAGGAATAGTTATACTATACTACCTCCTAGTTAAAGAGATAGCCGATAGTATAGGAGTAACTCTAGTAGATCTACGGAGAACTATTACTTTTAGAGAATAAGATAATAATATAGATATTTTAGTCGCGCTATCGGAACGCTAATTAATAATATACTTTATATAAAGGCTTTATAAATTTAAGCTATTACCTCTAATAAAGAGAAATCTCCGAGATATATTATACGAAGACTTTATAGAGTAGATACTATACTAGTTTAAGATAGTAAATATAAGATATATTTACTATATATACTAATTATACGAAGAGCGAGGCTTCCGTATAAGAAGTAGNATTAACTTTAAATAATAACTCTAGGATATTAGTAATATATAAGAGGGAGAATAGGTAACGTACCTAACTTATGCAATATACGAAAATTATATAAGTAAAGGGCGTAGCAAGTCCTAGGGGGTAGGGAGAAGGGAGTAAGGGGTAGACTAAAGGAAAGAAATCTAGGAACTAAGGGATACTAGAATTTAAAGAGCGTAATCTCGTATAATATAGGATTATAACTATAAATATACGGGCCTAGTTATCCTATTATAAGAGTATAGAAGAGATACGACCCTAAGGAAGGAGAGGAGGGATAGGAGGTACTAGTCTCCTAGGACCCTTAGAAGGACTAGGAGTATTATATAAGGAATAGATCCTCCGTATAGAAGAGGAAGATAGACGGAGTAGAGGGGTTAGTATAAGGAAGGAAGTATAGGACCTCTAGGATACCTAGGACCCCTAGACTATCTAAGAGGTTACTAGGAATAGCTCTAACTAGCGAGAATTAACCCTTATACGATTATTATATTCTAGAAACTCTAGAGAAAGGAGGATAACTTTACTAGGGAGGCGTACGATATTCTATATAAAAAGATCTAGCTCTTTACCTATTAATATTAGAGACTAGATATCCCCCTAGACTAGTATATTACTATCTTCTAGGATATACTAGTAGGGCGCGCGAAGAGGTTCTATCTCGACTATTTCTATATAGGAATATCTTTTAACTAGGTACTATAAATAATAGAATAGAGGTTTAATACTAAATAGAATTAAGCCTAGTATTATTTAGACTAGCTATCTATTAACTTCGTATAAACTAAGTCTAAAAACCCGGGTGTTCTACTCGTAGAGGTACTATAGAAGATACTAGATAGGTTTAAGCTCGTATAACGGGCTCTTAGCCTAGTATATAGAGACCTATCCTATCTAATTATAGCGGTAACCTAAGCCTATAAGGGCGTACGAGAACTAGAATTAGTATTCTTACGCCCTACTACTACCTATATAACCCTCTAGGTAGATCTAAAATCTGCTTTAGCGCTATACTAGAATAGGAAGGTATCTTATAAGTAATATACCTCTTAGGAACCATCGTACTACCCGGAAATCTACTTTATAGATAGGAAGTTTATAGAGAATACTAAGGCCGTACTACCTCCTAGGTTTACTTCTAGATTCCTACTACGTACTAGCTCTATAAGGCCTTAGGAGAAGGAGAAACCCTTTTCGTACGGAAGGTAATCTAAGCTATTTAGAAGACTATTCTAACTATATAAATATACCCGCCTAGGGAGTAGCTATTAGGTATATAAGAAGTCTAATTATATTTCGTATAACTATATAGAGGAAGAAAAGGTAAAGGCGAAATAATAATTCCTTATATAGGTAGAAGATAAGGGTATAGAGGTACTATCGGAAGAAGCCTACTAGGCCTTCTTATACGAGAATAAAGGATTATACGAGCAATTTATCGTATAGTAATAGGAGGAAAGTAAAGGTAACTCTTTAGGGGAAGAAGAGAGAGGGTAGTAAGCTATATACTACCTAATAGTAGCGGCTTTCTTCTATCGTACGACTAGCGAAGATATCTTCGTATAACCTAATATAATAGGCCCTATAGACTAGTTTATCCTTAATAATTACTATACTACTATATACTAAGGGGAACTCTAGGATATAGGGGTAGTACGATTCTCTATAGTTAGGAAATACTAGGCAGAGGTATTTATCCGCGAGAACCCTTATACGAAGATAGACTAGATACCTAGAAGCGCGAATATCTCCTTTAGGTCTAATACCTCTATATCGGTAATTAGGACTATAGAGATAGAGAACTAGCTAGGATCTATTAAGTATTATATTCTAGATACCTAGATACCCTTCCTACTATCGTTATATAACGCCGACCGTCTCTAAGCGTACTTTAACAATATAGAGAATATTATTATACGGAAAGATAGGTTAAAGATCCCTATCGTACGGAAATAGGGATATCTATTCTTTAATATTAGGAATTTAGATATAGTCTTCTTAATAGAGACTAAACTTAGGAGAGTCTATAGGAGATTTAGATATCTAGCTACCGTACGACTCTATAAGCTTTTAGATCGCGCGGGATACTAGGATATTAACCCTAGTATTCTAGAATATATCTAGAAGATATACTATAAATACTAGTTATACGACTAAGCCCTAAGGAGGTTTAAGTTTAGACTAAAGGATAATTATAACTTTAACTTTAAAATTATTACTAATATTCTATTCTTATACGATAACTAACCTGTCCTATATATAGTAGATATAGCTATATCTTTCTAGGCTACTAAGTTCCTAAAGTCTATATCTACTAGAGATACCTAGAATATATTATACGACTACTAGATTAATATATACTAGGGTCTACCTAATAAGATCATATATAACCTAGGAACTAATTTTAACTCTAGGGAATTTAGGAACTAGGCTAAGATTATTAGAAGCTCGTACGAATAGATACTAGTAGAAGCCTACTATACTATAGGTAAGATTAAGAGATAGTACGGCCTATTAAGGAGGGCGTACGATACCCTTTTTACCGATATTAGGTACTATATAGATAAGGAAACTATCCTCTAGATAGCTATAAAGGTACTAAATAATATAGTAGGCCCGGATAGGATTATTCCTACGCTACTAGTCTTTAGAGCCTATCTACGTATCGTATAAGACTTACCGCTATCCCTAGAGATCGTATAACGCGCGGAGGCTATACGAAAGGCTATAGATATAATCCGTAAGATCTATACTAAAAAGGATCTTAACCGCGCGATTAATATAAGAGGAGGACTAATCCTATCTTATATCCTTTCCCTTCTAATCGGCAGCTAGGTTATAGTATAGAGAGAATATAAGGGATAGAAAGGCCTATACTAACTTAAGGCTATTAAAGGATATAATACTATCGTACGACTATTATCTAGCCTAACTAAGTTTCGTACGATAGTAGTAAAACCTTACTATAAAGAAGATCTAGACGAGGTCCCTATAGTATTAGTAGACTTAGACTCTAATCCTAATTTAGAGGGAGATAAACTAGGATAGCCCTAAGTATATATCCTTCTCCAGGATCCTGATCTTGATCCTGTTTATATAAATAGGTAAATCTAATATCTCCTAAGAGTACTCTAGGATAATAGCCTAGTATACTCTAACCTCCCTAAACTAACCTATACTATTAGACTCTATATAAGTAAGAAAGAGGAGGATAATAGGGAACTCTCCCTAAAGTTACGCGAAGAGGGAATAATCACGACGCTAGGCGCGCTATTTAAGGAGTCTATAAAGACTAAGATTAATAGTCTTATTAACGCTAGTATCTTCAAATTCGTAGCGTACGACCCTAAAATATACGATAGAAGAAACCTCTTCGGTACTCGCCTAGTTAATAAGGTTAAATAGAAGAGTATAAGGCTAATTAAGAAGAGCCGGCTTATCGTATAAGGCTTTAGGGACAAAGAGAAAAAGGAGATTCTAACCTAGTTACTAACGCTTTAAAGAATAAGCTAAAGACTAATCTTAGTCTTAGGACTAACTCTAATTCTTCTTCTTAACGCGCGAGGGGAACTCCGAGATATTATCTAGGTATATCCTTAAGCTAAGGAATACCTATTCCGCTAGATCTTCGCGCGACTACTAAAACAGATCGTATATCTTTTCCCCCTAGGTACTATTATATATATCTAGAAAGTACTATATAGACTAGTAGAATTAGGCCTCTACTAGTTTTATATATACTATTCCTACTATCTAAAGAACCTAGGGATACGTATTTCGACCTATAACCCCTATCTTTTATCGACTAAATCTAGATATAAAGAATTTTCTATTACTAGACTCTAGACTAACGACTCCTTTTGCTTTTATACGAAGGTATTTTCGGATAAGGAAGATAGGGAGCTAAAGAAGGTAGGCTTCCGCGCGAAACTAAAGATAACCCTTTTAGAGAATACCCCCTTAGAATTTAATAGAGGTAGGATTAGGATAGAGGGAAAAGATATTCTCTTAGAATAGAAGGGATAGGTAGACCGTTTAGAAGTTATTAACCTACGCGCGAAGGATACGAAATAGAAATACGTTAAGTAACGCGCGAGAGGGGTATATATCTTATTAATCTACTAGCTAGAGGCTACTTTTAACCTCTCTATAGTAGTATAAGTTAGAGATCCTATAGATAAGGATATCGAAGCCCTTAACGTACGACTCTAATAGCAAATTAATAATAAGGCTAGAGGCCTCCGCTTTATTCCTTTAGACCTCGCGCGATCTAAGCTATATATATTTATAGATAGATCTTTTACTAATAACTAAGACCTATTATCCTAGCTTAGATTCCTAATTATCCTAGTAGAAGAAACCTCTTATACGGAAATAGAATTCTAAATTAAGGGTAATATTATCTACTAGAGCTCTACTAAATATAAGAGAGTAATAAGGAGTATCCTTAGAAGTAAGCTATACGGAATAATAGGAGGGTTTAATAGCGCGATCGCCCTTAGTACGATACTTTCTTAAATTACTTCCTATCTAAATCTACCTAAGATTCTATTAGTTATCTATATAGACTCGAAATCGTTATACGACTACCTCGTTAAGCTAGGAACAACTATTAAGAAGAGACTTATAATCGATATTATAGCTATTAGGGAGTCGTACGAGAATAGGGAGATATTAGAGATCTATAGGATTTCTAGTAAGGATAACCTAGGAGATCTACTAACTAAGAAGGATCCTAATATAAAACTAGAAGAGCTAATCTTAACTAACTAGCTCGTCGTACGAATAGAGGTATTTATAGATAGATCTAAGGATCTAGATACCTAATTCTAGCAGTAATATCCTTAGGGATATAGGGGGAGAAGAGGAGGATTTTCTTTTATTATTATTATAATTATTGACTTAAGTATTTTCCTTTATACGATAGGTTTATATTCACTCTAGAAATTATTTTTATAATTATTTTCATTTTATAGAAAAAAAAGAAAAAGAAAAGCTACTAGAGGTTAAGGATTCTATTATTCTTAGAGTCTTATTTTAGGAATTATTTTTATAGTTATTTTTTACTTTATAAGAAAAAAAAAAGAAAAAAAAGAAAAAGCTGCTAGAAGTTAAGGATTCTATTATTCTTAGAGTCTAAGAAGAGGGATCGTACGATAGCTAACTCTTACTTAGACTTCTACCGTATAACTAAGACTCTACCTATATTAGTATTTTAATATCTACTAGAATCTATTAAACTATCGTATAAGGACTAAAGGGGATCTATAGCCTACTAACTAGGACTAAGCCTAGTAGCTATACTAAGAACTATTAGATCTAAAGGTATAGTCCGTATAAGTACCGCGAGCGAAACTAGCTAAGATACGATAACTAATAAACTTCTAGTTATAGGTAGCCTTCCTATAGGTATAAGTATAGAGGGTAGGAGTAGGGATACTATAGGACTAGATAAGAAGAGCCTACTAAAGTTAGTATCGTACGATAAGAAGGATAGACTCGTACGAATATTCTAGTAGCCGTTATAGCGGATCTAGGAAGCTACCTAGAACTAGAGCTAGCGCGTACTTAGACTAGACTTAATAAGGATATCGATATCTACGGAAGGAAGCTAGAGAAAGATAAGCTCGTTAGCCTAAAATTAAGTTAGCTTCGTATAATACCGAAAGATTAATCGTATAAATATTCTTAGTAAGGGCCTATATAAAGGTACGGTAAGGTGCCTATCCGGTAGGGATATAGAGGTAGACTATACTACCGGGACTAGGACGAGTAGTTATTTAGCTATAGATAGTATTATTAACTATAGTAAGAGCTATACTAGGGACGATAGGAGTAGCTATAATCTTAATTATTCTTCGTATAAAAAGGTTAGTAAGCGTTAAAGTTGAATTAAGGAACTAGAAAGGAAGGTTAACTTACCGTACGAGAGGATAAGGTACTAAATATATAGGAAGTTATTAAGACCGAGGGAAGAAGAGGTAGTCGCGGTAGTAAATAGTTTAAGGGAATAGGAAAGAGGAAACTAAGAGCTAGAAGGTACCCCTTAAGTACCTAGCTAGAATCTAAGTACCTAAATAGGCTTCGTACTATTATATATCGCCCTATAGTAAAGGGATCTTATAATAGGAAAATAATTATTTAATCTTCTAGATTAGGCTAATATTCCTTATACGAAAGGAAAAAGCGGGTCTAGCTTAGTATTAGGCGGCCTTATAATATATATATAACAGCCTAACCGGATATTATAAGTATTACCTAAGGGGTAGAAGATATATAAGGTACCTACCTAAGTAGGTTACCTAGAAGGGGGAGAGGTAGGGGATTTTTTAAGTTATCTTTTATTCTATATAGACTATAACTAGATTAGGGTCTATTACTATTATTACTATAGTACCGCGTAGCGAGAAAAAGGAGTAGGAAGACTCTCTTATATAAACTAATTAAATACTATATTAGTATAAACTATAGCTATAAAGAAAAGACTTCTAGTATAGATTCCTACGGATAGCTTAGTAGAGTAGGGATCTATAGTCTCTAACTTCTAGAAGTATTCGTATAATAAGTAGATAGAATATATAAGATAATATAGAGATACTATTCTACACGTGTACATTTTCCTTATAACGATATTACGACCTAGGTCCAAGACCTACCAACACTAGGACTCGTGGGAAGATACCTCCCTGCTAAGGAGAGGCTCACCTAGATAGATTGATGACAATCGAATCAAGAGGGTCTCAATTGCGATCACTTTCATTTGTCGGCCTTGCTGAGAGGCCGTGAGACAACCCCAGGTCATCTCAGCTCTGTCAACGCCCTTTCCCCAATGATTGCATATTAAAACGATCGATCCGACGCTTGAAAATATGAGGACAGGTTGACGACTGATAGCCAGAGACTGTGTCATGCCGATCGTGACTTACAAGGTATTATTCGAGTTCTGCTGTATGGGAGAAGAATCAACCCAACTTTTCCCCCGAGACTAGGCACTTCTATGCTTTCCATCATTGTAGTCTGCCAGAAACACATACGTTAGCCTTTTTTTCAACCATGGGAGTCAACAGGGACTGATGCCAAAGACCCACAACTCTATACACACATCATCTCTCCTTACGTGCACCGATTGGAGTCTATTAAGTGACCAGTCATTATACAGCTCAAAAGTCCAGACACTAATTCATTGCAAGACATCATCGCACCTTGCAACTCAAAAGTAATCTATACTCAAGCAAACGTCTCATGGAATAGACCGAAACTCCCGCGCTGTCCAGTCAACAGCTGATTATAAACCATCGAAGCAAAATTCGTCCTGTCAAAAGAGTTCCAACCGCGAAAGATCGGCAGCAAATCTTTACTAGAGCTATGATAGAAGGAAAAGCTTCATCGAAATGGAGACTGTATGTTCTCAATCTTTGCTGCCTCGTGAGCACAAACTATGGGTGGTATATGAGAGACTTGCGATACTGCTCTCGCTTTCGGCCAGCGATTCGTCGGTGGAGCGATGTTTTGCGTAGGGTAGGTCCGCGGGATCCTGTACATGAGAGACATGTCAGAGACGCAGACTTCGCTGGATTGACAGAGAGGGTGAGATTGGAGAAGGATAGACCGGCGAGGCTGATCTGAGTGGACCGTACAACGAGGGGGTTGATTATGAGACGTCTGTTCGATCGAGAGACTGTCGATGCAAAGCAGCATATCGGCAGTGAGGGATCTGAATCGAGCCAGGCATTAATAGCTTCACCGACGCTATCCGCTGTACGAGTGTCAGTGCTTTGTTGACGAAGGACCGAGATGTTGGAGAGCTGGGTTGGTTTCACATCTTGAGATACTCGGCTCCAACAACCTCAGTCGTGGTCGATATATCATTCCACAATCTCTGTGCCTTAAGCCTGTAAGAAGTGGAAGGAGCTGATATTGTGAGATTTTCTGGAATTTCTACCTCATTTCTTTTGGTCAAAGCTCGAATGTGAAAGGTAACGGACTTGCCTTGAATAAGAATATCACAGATCTTCCAGGTTCCAACACTTTTGAATTATCACTACAACCTAGCAACTCGAAGTTATCTTTTCGATTGCGACTAAAAGTAACCAGAAACCTGTAACCATCACTAATAGCCTTCTTGTTTTCATCTCCAATCTTACCGATCCGAACTTTTTCGTGCTGTGCTATCAGTATATCATAGAATTGGTGCTGAGCCATGGGATTCTCAAGCCTACGGGATCGAACTCCCACGACAATCACCTATATAAACAATCGCAAGTCAATCAACCGTCAGCCACCAGTGACATGGTGCAATCGTATACGAAAAAAACAAATCTATGCCTCCATTGATTGCGGAGAAGATAAGTTTCCCAAGAACCCCTAGAAATAGGAGTTCATGGGTTTTTGCCAATTTTTGATAGGTGCAGATAATCGAAGTACCTGCTATATTTGTTTGGCAGGTCGTGTGTTCGACCCACGGCGAGTGCAAGACTATTTCGAGTCTGCTCCGACCATCATCACAAACCAACATAGGTCTGGGCACGACGTGTATCTCCTTAACTACTATGTATGTGTATTTAGCCATTTACTGGCTTGATTCTAGTCTCATCAGCATGTCGCGTCCACCATACACGTCGCAAGACTGCATACCGAACCGAGAAGAAGAATCGAGCTCGTCACTAGCCGAAGGACCAAGAATCAAACCACCAACAACGTTCCTGTTACTCCCACGCGAGCTCCATCCACGCATCTTGTACCTGGCTTGCGACCAAATGTCTGGCTCCTCGGCCAAGCTTTTACGAAGCCCACGCGGAAAAAGGTCGCGAACGTACGCCAGCGAAAACAACAGAAAAGCATACAGATCGCGGAAGCGTCGCTTCGACGGCCTATCGAGGTTGCGGGCGTTGAAGCTGAGAGGGTCGAGTCAAGGCTTGAGGAAGACCTAGACTACGTTCGTGAATTGCGCATGAGGAATCTGGACGAAGTATGCGATATTTGCAAAGAAAAGCAAGCATGTCGTCTCAATTTTAGCAAGGCGGCGTGGAGTTCAGCAGAGGATAGAGGTCAGCCAGGACGCAAGACTTGTGGTCGATTCAAGAACACAATTGCGATTTCACTTCCTCTCCGCTCTCTCAACAAGTGCTACAAGGATTATAGTAATCCTCGGATGATGGATATCAAGGCGTCATTTTGCCCATGACCACGGCTAGGGCTGCGATTCTACAAGCGTATCAGCTTTATCTCCTGGAGTCGAGACTCGCCAAGCGGAATTGAAAGGCTCACCTCCGCGTCATGATCCATAGAATTGGAAGGCTTTTGTTCCCGGCATGCATCTTATGATTGGGATGCAAAGCTTCACGTATCGCTCGTAGGGCCATGGACCGAGAACCCAAGTGAGCGATATCTTCCGATTTCCGGGTTGGGTATCCTGGCTTACAGAGTGGACCAGCCTTGTCAAAGACATCGAGATTTCATCAACTGAATATTAAGACCCAGCAAAGTGTCTCAAATCTCTATAAAAGAAGCAATCGCCTTAGTTTTTAAAAACAGCGTCGCTACTACTTCCATAACTCTGCTTGCAACAAAACTCAACTTCCGACATACCACACAACATGAAGTCTGCTTCAACCACGAGCACGAGTACACTTCAAAGCACCACAGAGCCTACTCAGAGACCCAGTACGACCTTTCTCGATTTACCACGCGAGCTCCGTCAAGAGATTCTTCTACAAAGCTACCCCTTCACGCTCATCGTGAAAGGTTCAATCGACACATATAGCTCGCAGCTTCGAACGCTTGCAGACAATCGCAACAAGAAAAGGTGCGATCAGATTAAGGCATCCCTTGCTCGCTGGCATGACGAATTAAGCTCGGTCGATCCGGTGGTTCAAAATGACGCAAGTTGGGTGCATCAAAGATGGGTCGAAGGAGTGGATCAAGTCTATCACGATTGCGAGGGTGGACAGAGAGAACTTTTTATTGTGTACTGGACATTTTGATGAGGGCGGCCCGAAGGTCCGGCATGTGCCTGGCAGGCAGTGAGGTTCGGCGGTTCGGCCTCGGGCCGACTGAATCTACACACCAATGAGATCTCCAAACCAGGCGACTTGAATTTAATAGTGAATCGTCCGAGCGAATGCCGTTGTGTCAACTTGTGTGCACCTGCATGCATCAATCGATGAGTTGAAGTTGCCGCCCAGCTTGTAACCATCCTATTCCAGGGAGAAGATCCTGAAAGTTCAGCATTGTCAGCGCAACACGATCACACCTATGCCAAATTCGCTCGTCCGCATACTATCCCACATAATCCTTGAAGTGTGATCAAAAACCTTCCCTTTCTGTCCAAACACGAAACCATTGCTCCAAAAGCAGCTATTGTGTTGCTTGGGACGCAGCGAGCTGACTCTCAGTAACTTGTTATTCAATCATCTTCTCTTTCCTCTGTTCGTTCGTGATATGGCGCGTTGCAAACGCAGTGTGGCTCGGACTTGATGTGGCATACGACACGAATGGGTGGCTCGCTCATCCTGTTTGCTGGTTTCGTGCGGACGATACCAGTCATGGTTTCGTGAGCATGCCGATAGCAATTCAAAGGTGTCGCGGGTATGTCTGGTTGCCGACAGCAGTGGATAGCGGCGTGATATTGGGATGGGACTCGTAGGAGTTCAAGGGAAGAGGTGAAGGACAGAGTTGAAGTTGAGGGCCTGATTTCTGCCTGAGCCGCTCCAGCCAATCACAACAGCCGATTCAGGGGTGCATCACCATGTCGCTCATCTCTTCTTTCATCTCTTCACCTTGGGAAAACATCGTCCTCGCCATGGTCTCAGGCCCCAAGTAAAAGCATGGTGCTTTTCTGGTATTACCGACCCATCTCACCAAGACGAAGATAATGACCGAAGACGTCCCTCAGGACCCGCGGCTTGAATCGAATTAAGATGGCTTCTTCGCAGCTCTTTGACGACGTTTAGGCTCGAAAAGAATAAAGCAGACTCTATGTTTCCTGGGCATGCACGGCTCTTGGATCTGGAATATCGACCATTCAAGAGGCTACCGCAGCGTACCTCATGGTAAGGAATTTCGGCGCAGAAGTCTTGTTGATGATAGAGAGCAACGAGAAACCCAAAACCATTATTGCATTGAACAATTTCTGTGTCCATTTCAGGCTCTTAGGTAACTGTCACGTCAAAGACGCCCTCGAAACCCCTCTACCTGAGTTGGGAGTGCAGGCTACGCTACTACCATCCCTTGATCTACTCCCAATTTGGAAGATGAGACAGCTTACCGATGGGAAGAATACGCAGGTATCAAATTCCGAGAAACGTTGGATTTAATGACGGTACTGCTTATTTGGGGAGATAGTTCCTTGCCTAGGAGATGAATACGACCAATATCATATATTATGGTCAGCTTTTGGATGGATTGATATAGCAACCAATTCGGCTTTCTCCTGATAGGCAAAAAAGCTCTCTGGATCTATCTCTCTTTTTTTTCTGAATCTTCGTTATCACAAAGCAGGCAGTTTGATTCACCGACTTTCCGAGGAAGAAAGGTATATCGACTTGAATCTCCCATACTGCTCTGACACTGACAATTATCGCTCATAATCACCATCATAACATCCAAACTTGAAGCAAGGGCTTTAGCTGATAGCCAAAAATCTGTTTCGACCACCACTCCGACTGCTCAACGGCCAACAAGCTTCCTCTACCTATGGCAGAGGGGCAGTCTGTTGATAATCAAGAGCTTGTGTTTGTCGAATCTCGCCCAACGGTTTTCTTAGCTCAACCTCAGCATCAACAACAACTTGCGAACAACAACAATTATTGCGACATTGACAGATTTAATACGACTGCAGGATCAATAGGGTCTTTTGATCAATCAGATGTCACTTGAAAGACCCCTTTGAAGAATTTCACCTAGGTAGTATCGAAGCAAGATCCATTTTCAAAGGATAGAAGCATTGTTCTTTCACAACTCTGCCCTTCCCTTTGAAAATAGCGCTATAGTGAACAGTATCTGAACTTAAATAGAACTTAACCTTCATCCCTCTCTTCTGCTCAGTATCTCAGCCTCTATGTCAAGATAGTGTCGCAACACACTCTAAACGTCTCAAAATCGAGTCTAGCTATCCAGAAACCGAACATGAACAAATCCGCAGCCAGCGTTACTCGAGAAGATGAGAAGTCCGACCTTACAGTCGAACAAGTGATAGATGGACCCGCTTCCTACCTCAAGTTACCTAAGGAAATACGACAAAAAATCCTCTCCAATGTCTTTTCTGTAACCCTTCATCACGACAATCTAGGTCCTTGTCCATACGACAATACAGACCATTCATTCGAACCATGGAACGAGACCGAAAATTGGAAAGAGAAAGAGGAAACCGAGCACACAAGAATGATGCGACAGCAATTGACCAACGAGCAGGAAGGATTTGGCGGAGATGATCAGGCTTATTTCAGAATGCGAAGACTAGAAAAGATGACTCAACGAATGAAAGCCGGCCTAGATGATGAGACTTTGGAGAACAGAGTCGCGAAAATAAGACTCTTGAAGAGAATTCAGAAAATGATGGCTGAGAAAACCGTTGCTTTGGAAGTGAAGCGATTTGAAACATTAGCGGATAGGATGAACGAAGTTTTGTGTCTGGAAAAGGGTAAGCTTGCTGAAGAATTAAGAGAGGAAGTAGCTCTGGTATTAGAGATGCGGAAGAAACGTGTTGAGAAGATGGTCGAGGAATGTCTTAGGGGAGATGGATGGCTAATCTTGGGTGAGGAGTGGTATGAGTGGGCGGAAATTTCTGGGCAGGTGAGCAGGGGGGACAGTAAGCCGTCTTTTAAGGATGGGAGATGGTATACCGAAGATTCCTGGGATCTCGAAAAGCCTGTAGTTGGAGCCACGGAAATCTATACAAAGTTCGAATCTCGTCACAATCAGGGATTAAAGCTTGCTGGGGAGTTCTGAAGATACTGTTCTGTATTTATCGATACGAGTTATATTTGCTGGAGGCTAGCCTAGTCTGAGCTTATCTAGCGTAACACCCAATCATATCAACACTACCACGTGACTACGCCAATCACGCTAGTCAGCTTCTCTGATGGGTCATCAATAAATAATCTTCGCCTACAAAGTTGCTCCCCAACACCATATAGACTATTAAGGAGGAGAGGTAAATTTTTGAACATACTTTCACGCCCAATAATAGATAGTAACAGAGTCTCTAGTAGATACGAAAGATGTGTACCGAAACATCAGCCGCATGTGCGAAACGCAAACGATCCAATTCTCAAGCAAATAAGGAATGCGCTCCGAAAACTTCACGAACAGCATATTCATCAGACACAATTCCGGAGAAAAGAGACACCACTACCTTCCTGACACTTCCGAGGGAAATCCGTCAAAAAATCCTATACCTGTCGTGCTGTCTCGGAGTCAAATCACGTACAGAAGGTTGGGGCTTAACTTTTATGTGGGGATTTAGCACATTCGATCCGAAGATACATGCTGATGAGCTTAACAGGAATCCTGGTGCGCATGAGAGGCTCAGGTCTCACGACTGGGCTGAACTACTGTCTTACGTATCGAACAATCTCGCATTTCGAGAAGATGTACAATGGGTGGCTGAAAAGTGGGACAAGGAAATTGAAGATATGGTCAAGCAGCATCGAACAATCATCAGGTGTCTTGACTATACGCATGAATATTGGTCTACGGTTCGAAAGTTCAGCCAGTGGCTTATGCAGGCACGAAATGGGAGTGGAATTTGAGGGTTATAGGGGAGACTTGACCGAATGTTAGCCATGAAACAACTCGAGAGGGAAGTAAGTGTTGGAACTGATCTTCAGTGCCGACAGGGAATCAAAGTTGCTTTCTCCAGCGAGTAGTGTGTTCGACCTGTTTTACTCGTAGACCAGGCAACAATCGAATATCAGCACACACTCTCGTCAAAACTTTACACTGATTGCTGAGCGAATATCAGTTATCGTAAACACTCAATACGAGTGTTTGCCGCTTGGGAGAACAAAGTAGCGATATTAGCAATCCCAAACTCTGAGAATAAAACCATCTTCTTCTCCTCGTTCCAAAATTGACTTCAAAAACTCTTTTCGGCCTTTAGGAAAAAAAAAATCTGCAAGCATGCACGCTCCCGACACAGACCCGAAATCGTCATCTTCGCCTGAACCGTATCCACAGTTACCACATCCTTCCTCAACAAGGAGAAAACCAACTTCTTTCCTCTCCCTCCCTCCCGAACTTCGCCAGAAAATCCTAGTCCAGACTTATAGCAGCAGAGCAATTTTCAGGCGAATCAGTGTCATGGCAAACAGTGGTATGTGCTTCCATCTGAGGATACCAGCTTTCCAGGCAAATAAGTCGGGATTTTATTTCAAGTACAACGATATGACCGTTTGGAAATGTACTCTGAACGCCGTTCATCCAGACTTGTACGGGGATGTGGAGTATGTTAGTAAGAAATAGATAGAGGAGTTGAAGGATATTTTGGAGAAGGGAGATAGAGGGTTGTTTGAGATTACTTACTTTAAATGTTGTGATGCAATAGGACGGACGAGATAATAATTAAAACAAGAAAGGTTGGCTAATTTGGGAAATCGCGCCTTGTGATCAGCCTTGTCCAAATGTAGTTAGTCGCATGTGGGGGTGTATCCATGTGGATCCGAACTTCAAGCTCTCGTTTCCTCTACATCTTACTTCTATCAGAGCCAGGCCATTTCAGATCTTCATTGACGTATTTAGAAATAGCCTGTACTGATCGAGAGATAAGAAGCACACAAACAGCAAACATGAAGCGAAAAGCGCCAACGTCAATCTCGAAAGCCGCTTCATTGCCAAATGAAATTCTTTGTCAAACAAACTAAAAAATGCGTACCTATATACGCGCGGTGTACGGCTCATAACTATCAGGATAAACAAGATGGAGCTGAAATTTCGCGTATGAGCCGACGACATCAGTTCCTTGCCTAGCTAATTATAGGATTTTCCGATGAATGGAGGGCTCGCTTCAGGTAAAGGGATTTAAGAGTCTTGAGTGAAGGCGTCCTTGTTACTGGTGTAGAATGAACTATCAAAGAAATTCTTTCGCCGGCCGAAGGTAAGGCGTTGTCGAAGAGATGGTGGTGGTAGCGGCCGTCTGAATCGAGTGAATTCATCGTCACAGATGGTTCGAATCAAGACCAACTTTGCTTCGTCTTTTACTGGCCAGAATTAAATCAAGACCAGTTTTGCTTCTAGCCAGCATGGATTGTTGTGACCGATGATGATCGAAACCTGATTATATCACTTCGTAGTCCTCAATCGTATTGCCGGGTAACTACCAAATGACTGCCTAGCGATCTAATGTCGATAATGAGTGGATCTTCAGATCTGAACGGCTATAAAAGTACTCACCTCCACAGTTTTCCTCTTTGCTTCTTTCACCTCAACTCCACAATCATGTCGAAGCGGTAAGGTTACCTGGCTTCAAGATGTATTCCTGACGCTAATAGAAGCTAGCAAGTTCAGCCAGAACGGCATGGCGAAGCCTAACCCCAAGAAGATCAAACAAGCCGGTGACCCTTCGAACAACACGATGACTGAGTCCGCTATCAAGACAACAAACAGCAAACCACGAGTTACATTCCTTACCCTCCCACGCGAACTTCGCCAACAGATCCTCTACTTATCATGCGACCTCGACATCAGCGTCGGCGACAAACATAAGAAGTACTCGGGGTTCTGGGATTCGGCGCGAGACGAGAATACCAAAAAACTCAAAGCATTGGTACACGAGAAAACCAAAAGAATTAATACATTGGTACACGCACTAGAGGAAGAGAGGACTTCGGCCTGGGCTTCACTGCTAGTTGGGATCCACGAGGTGATTGGTCAGGACATGGCGTTTGTGCGCAAAAAATGGAAGGATGAGATTGAGGAAGTGCTGTTGACTAGTAAGACTGAGTTCGGATGGTTTGTATTTGGATGAGCTGTGAAGGTAGGGCGGGATTACGTTCCAGTCAATCAGAAGTGATCTATCCATGTGTATAGAATCTAGCATCTGAGATTCTGAGGGGCGAAAACCTCTCTGTCCAAATATTAGACGTGATATGTAATCACAAAGAAGCCTGGTAAAACTTATCAATGTTGAAATTCTACCTCGTGACCAAATCATTACAAACACTTGACTGTAATCTCATTTCCACAACAACAAACACTTTGTTCGTCACCAAGCCCCCATCGACAATTCTTCCGGTAGGATTGAGTACCCCGTGGACCATCATGATATCTAACCTCAGTATCAGAGACGCAAAGCAACGATGGCTTCGAATACTCCAGCCCCATCGTCCGCGGCGCCAACATCATCACTCCCGATGCGCAAGACACGCACCACATTCCTCGATCTCCCCCGTGAGCTCCGCCAGAAGATCCTATACCTCTCTTGTAACGTCCATCTTCGCACTCGGTACAAGTCCACCCTTTTATGGATCGCTGGCAGTCAAGACAATCGACATGCAATGACCAGTATGCATGCCGCAGAAGAGAAGACACGTCTAAGACTTTGGGCCATAATCTTGAAGGAGAGCTCGAAAGAACTAGAAGCTGATTCGGAGTACGTTGTGAGTTTGTGGGACAACGAGATCGAGGAGTTCTATAAGTCACATAACAAGATTGGAGAGATCCTCCAGCTCCATAGGCCGATGTGATCCGGAGCTTGATAGAAAGAGAAGACGGGTGTAGGCAGGCATTATAGGTAGACGTGCGTGGCCGAACATCTGGTCTGGCACATTATTTCGAAAAGGGGAGATCTTGTTGGGAACTTCGCTACAAGATTAGCAGGTAGTCATGAAATCGGCAAGAAGTTGCCATTTATCAACAAACCATCATACCTAACAATGCATGAAGGTCGGCTCTTTCTGGTCCTCATGCTTGATGGTTAAAACAGCCTTCACGAATCTAGACCAATGAGCCCTGATATCATCACTAGTGATTCTCTCTATAATGGACGAGTCAATTGGAGTTGCGGACAGTGTTTTTGGTACTTGAACCCACCCTCTTGTTAGCAAGACTCCAAAAAGACAAAAAAGATAACCGTCTTACTGACCCTTTCCAGACGAGAACCGAGGAGAGGACCTGTCGCACCCCTGCGACGAGTAGTGGCTTAATTGGGGTAAGTAAGGTCCAATCCCAGGCGGTGTCGAGAGGTGGGCTTAACCACTTTGTCATCTTGCCGGCGGTCAATAAATACGCAGAAGTAATTCCCATACAAGGTGCAGATCCCTGACTCCAGAAATGACCTTCATGAGTAGAGACACGCGGACCAAAGCGACGAACAAGTGCTGTGAGTGTGGAAGTTTTCGAGGTTAGTGGTATCGAGGAGGATGCATGAAGCGTCCAATATGTCGAGGATGAACCCATCCCACCACTTGTAGCCCGGATTCTTTACGATGCCTACCATTTCACGTCGACAGACCAGTGTCGTAAGAGTTGGCTAGATCAGCAAAACTATCAATAAACCTTTGACCCTTTGATTTTGCCGGGTCCGCACTCCTTCCTCTCGCCTCGTCATCTTTCGATACGCGTAAACTCCCCTTTTCCTCGACCATCCCTACTTCACGTCCTACTTCACGTCTCCACTCTCTTTCCTCCTACTTGGACACAGGTAACATAGGCGCTGTAGGAGCAGGCATCATAGGCGCCACAGGTGCCACATTCACCACAGGTGCCTCATTAACCACAGGCACCACATGTACCACAGACGACTCAACGAGATACTTGTCAACTAGCCCTACCATCTCCTCCAACAATTCTTCACTGAACCTGTCCTCAGCTTCCTCAACAATCAACCCTAGATCGATAGTTGTTCTCGGCACTTGATTTATTACGCCTGCAATTTCGGTGCTTAAGAGTTTGTAAGGTTCTTTGGCGAGGATGGAGGCGAGTTTGGCGATTGAGGTGTTGGAGATTGGGGTGCGAGTTCGTTGGCCGGTTTGGGGATCGAGGGTTAGGATTTCTGAGACCTGGATTGTGAAGGTTAGAGGAGCCTCTGTGAAAGGTGGAGGATATTTGATAGTATTATCAGGGAATAAGAGGGAACTGGATGATAACGAACGTTTTTGAGCATGTCTTTCAGACCATTTGGCATTGTTTTTTTGCGACTTTCGGATTTGTATTTTACTTTGAGACCTTCGATATGCTGGAGGACTTCATTATTCGTTAGGAGACGTGTGCCAGCGTTTAGGATCTAAAAGAAGAGAACTGTTAACATGTTTTCGTATATCCGCGACTAGCCACCAGTCTGTCAGAAGTCAAATGCTCAACAGATTCCAGCGTATCGGCCGGAGACAAAGCAGAATGTTGCTTCCCGCAAAACAATCGGAAGATGAGATATCCTGAATCAGGTAATCAAAACTCCTTTCTTCACACCCCATTACGATCCCGGACACACCAATCAACTAACCTTCATGCTGTCCCACTTCCTTCTCTCCCACCAATATTGGAATCACAATTCCCTCACTTCTCGCCGCCACTCCAAGCTTTTTCTGATATTTCGCGGCTCCAAGTATTCTTCAATTCGCTCTCCTGCTAAGGACTCGGCGATCTTCTGTTTCCGTCCCTCGCGGTGATCAATTTTGAGAGATCGTTTGAGTCCGGGTTGATAGGACTTTTCAGGTGAGTTATATTGAGTCCTGAGGAGGATCCTGCAGCAAGGATTTCGTGAGAGGAGTTCGATGATGAGCTGTTGATGTGAAGGTGACTTTTGATGAAAAAAAGTCACACTTCGAGGTTGCAACTGGGTCACGTGCACAAAATTAGGAACTGTCAGTACTTATTCAATCACGAGTTTATTTGCGGTCTTCAAGTTTGTCGGGGTACTAGTTGGAACTTGAACCAGTGGTTTGATTGAGGGGCACAGGCAATTCAAGGACTGAGCTTTAGATTGAGGCGAGGAAGATACAATGGCACAATATATTGAACAATGGCAGGGACCATGAGTTCACTACTTTAAAATACTCCTCCGGCGCGACTCAGACGAGAGTGAGCAAAGACAGACCGACCCAACAATCTGGTCAGTCAAATCGCATCAAAGGAAGACATCCGTGTCTCCAAGCATTCCCGATACCCAAGCCAAGTTTCCCCTGAACGCCTTTGTACATATCTTCGCCGTGACGCCGTGAGCTAGCAGCAGCAGATGCTAATCGAACAAACCAAGAGCTACAAGAAAAGCCCGCACAGTCTTACATGATTTACTTCGACTTGCTCTTCTTCTTTTTCTCGCTCTTCTCCTCCCCAATTGATTCTCTCTTCCTCTTTTTCTCCTTGCCCTCACCCTTGGCGGCGGCCTCTTTCTTGGCTTTCTTTTCTTCCTTCTTCCTTCGCTTCTCAGCGCGCGCCGCTTTTCTTGCGTCTTTCTCGGCCTTTTCTGCTGCCTTGTCGCTAGACTTGGACTTTCCGTTGGTGGCTGGTGTGTCTGCCATCTCTTCGTCAGAATCCTCTTCCTCTGAAGAATCTTCCTTGACCTCCTCGACGAGCTTCTTAGACTTCTTCGACTTCTCTGATTTGGGCGTAGCAACAGCTGCTGCAACGGCAGCTGCTGGGGCGGCGTCGCCTGACAATCCATCGGCATCCTTGTTGTATTTCCGTGCCTCCTTGACCTCCCACTTGCCAGGCTGTTGAATTGCTGGGGCCTGGTATTCACGCTGGTCAAATTTGCCTGCTCGTCCTTCTAACACGTGTAGTCTGGACTCGACATATCGTCTAGCCTGGACACCGAGTGCGCTCCTTTCCTCCTCAGTTGGCTCATCTTCACCAGCAGTGTGCTCACGATCCGCGCCCCAGTCCGATAGCGAGTCGACACGGAGACCAAGGGCTGCCTTGGCCGCGAGAATACGGGCGATCTTACCCTTGTTCTTTCCAGAGGCTTGACCGATCAGAGATGCGTGGTAGATGAGTCCGTATTTGGGCGTATCATGCTTGGTCTTCAATGCGCGGAACAGGGCTTTCTCAGCTCCGAGGATCTGGATAGTAGAGGCAGGGCTCTTAGCTAAATTGATCAAGCTACCGGAGTGTGCGATCAAACGTGCGCCGACAAGTTCGCCGACAAGCGCTGTCAAGTTCGGTGCGATAGCCTGCATGCGGCTAGAGAGGTAGCTGGATAGCTGTGCGCGGAACTCGGTGAACTCGACGACCTGCTCGGCGAGAGAGCTGATATTGAGAAGATCCTCCTCGGTGATTTCGGTACCCATAGAAACCTCTGCGGCGGCCTTGACAGCGGCTTCTATCTCTTCTGGCAGAATTTCAGACAAGTCGGAGGAGGCTGTGTTTGAGCGCATGCCGACGTGGAGCACGATTTTAGCGTACGCGACGTTATCATTGATAATGCGAGCCATTTCTGGGAAATGCCATCCATACCACTCCTTTACTCTCATGGCGTACATGTTAAGCTCTTTGTCCAAATCGTCGAGAAGGGAAATGGCTTGAATAATCATAGTGTCGACCTTGTCAGGCGAGAACTTAAGCTTGTGTCGCGAGAGCGAATGCGACAGACCAAGAGACATTGTGTTGACATCAGATGGGGATAGTCCAGTGATCAGAGACGGGAGATGCTCGCGGATAGCACGGTAGATATCGAGGACGGAGGAGTCTGACACGGGCTGCAGCGATAGACCGGGAATTTTGTTAATAGCTGTGGCTAGTTTTGGATCGGCGACTGCGAGGGAGGCTT
This sequence comes from Venturia pyrina ICMP 11032, assembly GCA_000738655.1. Taxonomy (NCBI): domain Eukaryota; kingdom Fungi; phylum Ascomycota; class Dothideomycetes; order Venturiales; family Venturiaceae; genus Venturia; species Venturia pyrina. The sequence goes on along the minus strand of JEMP01000054.1, from coordinate 161,125 downwards.
TCTTTTCGTCCTTGAGGCTGTCGAGGAGGGTCGAAAGCATAGGCGAAACTTTTCCTTCGCTGATGGCAGCAGCTTCATTGAGGGCGGAGGTCGCGCTGTCAAACTTTGCGAACTGCTTGAGATTGAGTCTTTGACAGTCAGCATACACATTCCTCTGTGACACCAGTCATTGAGCAGCACATACAGTCCACATGTTCCTTCAGCAGACTTTGTCGTCTCAGCGATATCAGTGCGCTTCAACAGCTTCTTGTCGGTGGATTTGAACAGCGCGTAACCAGCACTGGTCTCTGACAGAATGAATAAAGGCGCCATTGCGTATACACCTAAGAAGTTACTCAATGCTGTGGGTGGGACTGTCGGTAGGTGAATGAGGTTTCCCGAAGAAAAAAAGTTCAAGAGAGCTTTTCGAGATATCTTGGCGCTGGCACGCCAACACGGAAGAAGGTTAGCTTGCAAGTACCCCTGCACTTTGAGCTTCACCATCAAATGCCGTCTACGATTATTTGTAGGACTGGAACAGAGTGGCCAGGTAGAACTAATTGATCACAATGGAGTAGCTGTACAGTTTCCCTGAGTTTTTTTGTCTTTCTCTGCTTCCTATAGCCACCAGAGATGGCTCAGACACCCTCGAGCGAACGCAAAGTCACCGTTACTCGCACCCGCCCCTCTGTCTCGACAAACGAACCCTCCGACTCCCTCAGAACCCCCGTCACTCGCTCCATATCAGGTCTCTACGGCTCACCTGGCTCCTCCTTTCGTATCGAGGATGAAAACCAACTGATCTTTGAGTTTGGCTCGCGATGTATGCGCGCGGGCTTTGCTGGCGAATCCGGTCCACGGTGTACGACACAATTTAGTCCCGATCTCTGGCGGAGGGCAGGCGACTACAGACAATGGGAAATGGGATATGAAAAGCAGGTCCGAAGAAAAGTCGACTGGGGCGAGGAGTATGAGCTTTGGAGACCGGATGTGCAAGGGCTATACTCGGAGACCCCTCTTGACCAGGGACTGGTTGAGGATCGGATCGGAAAGTGCGTGAGGGACTGCGAAAATAATTATCTTCTATTGGATAATCGGACAAAGAAGGTTGCTCTTGTGGTGCCGTCGAGCTTACCGAGACCACTTGTCAGCGTGGTGCTTGGGAGGCTGTTTGAAGGCTTACAAGCTCCGACTGTATCATTACTGCCCAGTGCTGTCATGGCTACAGCCGCGGCAGGTGTGAGAAGTGCTTTGGTGGTTGACATCGGATGGCATGAGACGACCGCTACAGCTGTCTACGAGTACAGAGAAGTCCTTCAGCAAAGCACAATCCGAGCAGGCAAGAAGCTGAGCCAGGGATTTGGCAAACTGCTCGAGGGCGAGAATCAACGACAGAATGAGGATGCTGAACATCTTTCTTTCGAAGAGGTCGAAGAAGTCATGACACGAGTTGGATGGTGTCAGGATGCTCAAAACCCAACAGAGATCTCCGCCCACATCACGTCCATACCCCTGCCATCATCACCAAACCCTCTCGAAGTCCCATTTATGTCTCTCGCCCGACCAGCAGAAGAAGCGCTATTTGCCTCATGGACGCCTCCGGATAAACTCGACGACGAGGACCAACCCGTGCATCACCTGATCTATAACTCCCTGCTCGCTCTCCCGATTGATATCCGTCAAATCTGCATGTCGCGCATTCTGCTTACAGGCGGCGTGTCAAATCTTCCAGGTCTTAGACGTCGTATTCTCTCCGAAGTCTCATATCTTGTTGAGTCCCATGGCTTCAATCCTGTTCGCAACTATGGCTCAGCAACTGCGCGGACAAAACGAAACGTCGACGGTCCCACACCCCTGAATCCAACATTAAAACGCGAGGACCCGGTAGCAGGCTTGGCGCCGCAAGAGGTAGATCAGATAGCTCACACGCTTTCGCAACAAACGCTAAAGGAGGTGGGACCGCCTCCAGTGGGTGGACAAGTTCGTGGAATTAACACTCTGGGTGCCTGGGCGGGCGCAAGCCTGATTGTAAATCAGAAAGTGAGAGGTGTCGTTGAGATAGAACGAGAGAGGTTTCTACAGCATGGGTTGGTTGGTGGTGCTAGCGCTGGGAAGAAAGAGCAGAGTGTCGTTCCCGAACCGAGGTCAAGGCAGTCACTAGGTCCAAATGTGAAGGCCGGAGTAGATCGGGGTAGCTGGACTCTGGGAGTGTGGGCATGAAACTTGGGAGGCATATACCTTTTGTGAGCGTTCAGAAACTTCAAAATTGAGCTGCTAATATTAAGACTCCCAAATTTGTACTGAGAGGGTCACATCATTCAACTTTCGAGACTTCAATCCACATTTTTGAACAGATCTCGCATAAAAGATATCAATATACCCACAAACCAAGGTATGTCGGTCGATTCCTTCCTCCATTGACATCCGTGACTAATAATGATTGTTTTATTTCCAGGAGATGGGGACTAAGCGGACCGAACCTTATTGGGTGTAACCTGGAAGAGATTGCCTGTCTTGGTGTTATACTACTAATATCCATCAAGATGCCCAATTCGCCTCTCGGTCAAGTTCCTAGCTTCTTATCACCTCCAGCTAAGCTTGCAGACCTACTATGGATCCAAATCGTGTGGTCATAAGCCATCGTCTCGCGACCCTTTAATCCCCCCAACCATGTTTGACATCAAAGTTGTTCTCCCAACGCTCCAGAAAACCTTCACTTATTTAAGACTCAACGACCCCCATCCGGTATACATATTGGTTTGGCCCGCCTGATTGCTTAAAATTCGATATTTCCGTGTAAGCGATTGTCAACTTCGCCCACTACTACGCTCCAGCAGCATACAGAGTTATTTGACAACATGGGTTTTAGTTGACTGTATTTACATGCGAGGATCTGATGCCGGAGCTTGCGTGGGAGGGAGAGGAAGCCTGTTCGGCTTTGCTCACTGACGAGTGGCCCCATTCGTTATTCGGCGAGGGATTCGATGTCTTCGATTTCCCGGCTGTCTACCTGGCATCGATTTCCGCTCCATCCTTTCGCCGAGTTGTGGCCTGATTATGCGAACGTCCTTGAGAGTATGTTCGAGGCTTTGATGTCGGAGCTCGCACGGAAGGGAGAAGAAGCTCGTCGCATGTCGCTTCGGTGGAGTGTCCTTCGGTGACGTTTCGAGCGGTGCTCTGGCTGGTAGAAAATGCGCGCGGTTCGGTATTATTAATTGAGCTTGGTGATCTAGGGAACAGTGAGTGGGAGTTTTCTCAATGCGACATCCATGTTGGTTCGATGGACTGATTTTGTGGCAATGCCAGATACATTTCATTGAGCTACGAAGGCAAGATATCACATGACCCGAGATGGTCTACTTGCTATAATGCTTTATTTCCATCAATTTCGAGATCTATTGGGTGCTTCGACTGACGATTTTGTGGTTTACTCCATGTTCATCTTCTAGGTTGCTGGTGCATTGGCTACTAGAAGTGCCTTGCAAAATAGTATTTGCACAACATATTTGTAGCCTAGCGATTTGATATCTGCGGACAGTGTTTCGTCTACTTCAATTAGAACCTGAAGCCAAGTCTGTATGCAATGCAGGTTTGTGGCTTATATCGTTAGTGGGATAACATGACACTAAATATAAGACCTCAGCACTGACAACAACAACAGAATCGTGGTGGAATAGGGAAGCATATGACCTGGATTAAGGAACGAGTTGACACCTATCATGAAGGATTATATGGGGTTCAGTGAGTCTTTTCATGTTCTTCATTTTTTATTTTTTTTGTGCTAATGCCATCCCGGCTGACAAGTTAACCGGTGTCATGATCAAAGATATCCTTCAATGCTTCTGCTCTGTACTGCCTGTCCTCTAATGAATCCGCCGTATTGTACTTCCAACCCTCTTCAATAAATGAATCCACGTTCTTGCGATAGCTTTGTCGTTAGAAAACAACGGTTTCCTTTATTTCCTTGGTTTTACGCATCAGCATCGGACATGTCGGTTTGGGATATGGGTATATGGAATCCCAGAAGATTTGTTCAAGAAGTCGATGGCGCGGCGCACGGGGTTCGATAAGTAAGTTGACTTGGTGATCCTTGGTCGAAGGGGTGAAAGAGGGCATGCTGGAAGTCATGTGGATGGTGTCGTTGATCCTGGTTCGTCTTTGTTTGTGCTTGTGTAGGCGTTTGTTTGGGTAACAATTATAGGTGTAGAGGACAATTTCTGTGCTGGCAGTCGCGAAAACGGGAAGTTTGTGGTTATGGAATTGAATGCATCGGCGCCTTTCGAGATTGCAGGTGACGCCATCAGGTCGGCGATAGCGAGCGAATCATTCAGCCCCTAGACTCTGGCCAGAGCATCCAGTAACCGGCCTCAAATCCCCACTTCCGCCAATTAGGCTCTATAAGGATTACTATAGAAGATATCCGCCGCTTCTGACCGACTATTCCCCACTTGGATGGCCTCCTGGTGAGCCTTGAACGCCGACATCCAGATCTGGTTCGCAGCAAGGACCTGGTCAACGGCATACTTGACATCTTCGGCAATCAGTGGAGCGGCCTTTCGCAAGGTTTTGGCCCACGCCATCGCCTCTTTTCGTTCGCGGTTGATGGAGAATCCGGTCCAATTCTTCATGGTGCTGGTGTCGCCGTCGAAGAGGGTGTATTCGTGGCTGAGGAGGAGGATTTGCTGGCGGAGCTCGTGGGGAAGAGAGAGGAAGGTGGTTGGGTTCTGTTTGGGTGCCATGGTTGTGAGTGTGGTAGAAATCTTGGAAGGATTCTTGAGAGAGAGGTGATGGAAGAAAGGCCTTGAGTGGAGTCGAGTGACTCGTAAATAGGTGCTTGATGTTGTTGATGGGGAAGGGAAGTCGCGGAGTTGTAGAAGATTTAGCTGTTGTGTGTTACACCCTGCTGGTGTTCTCGATGAAATCACCGGTGTTATGCGGTTCTTGAAGACGAGGTAACAGCATTAACACCATTGCCGTTGCCTTCGGGAACAATACTGTATACCCAAAATTATTCACTTTTCTGAGACCGAAAATAACCTTCAGTGCTTCACCTTACGCTTTCTTCCTTGCTCCAGGCTCCGCAACTGTCAACTATATAATTTAGGTACAGCCCTGAATCCATTCTCTCTCCCACACTTTGAATCGTCAACTCACCATCAATCTATATCAATCTCCAATTTGAAGTGTTAATACAAATCTCGGATACATCACCATTATGTGCTACATATACAGAACAAACTACACTTCCTGTATTGACCCCGACAAACACAACAGAGCCCGCCCAGTCAGCCCTCGCGATTTCTCAGTAAAGTACCCTAAATATCGATACCACCCACTCTGCCCAGGCTACTACCCATGTCAGCAAGTCCTCGAGGGCCAAATCAACGCAGACCGATGCCACGATCGCATCGCAAAAACCACAGGATCAACACTCTGTGACCGTTGCAATCCTGTTCGTGAAGAACATGGGCATCTGGTCACCTATCGTCGAGGGGCACTTTCTACGGTCGCTTATTTACCTTGTCTAAAACATCCACAGCATCGGGTTCATGGTGCTTTTGTGCCGTATTGTCAATTGTGTATGAAGGAGATGGGAGATCGAGTGGATCGAATTCCACCAGATGAAGGGCCGCGGGCAATGGAGGCGAGGTTTGGGAATGCGCCGAGTGGACCGCCTGGGAGGGAAGCTTATCAGGGTCGGAAGTGGGGTCCTAACTTCAAGTGATTTGGTTCTGATATGGTCTTGCCGAATTGAAACATCAAGATGGATGATTTGTTGATGAGAATGGTTTTTGGTGGTTGGATAAGAAAGGGTGGATACGTGCTGAGATATACATAGACAGCCTTGTCTAAAGTAGATGGATGGCCAGCTTGATATTCTTGGGTAGAGGGGTTATTGATATTGTTGAGCTTCTGGAATTCCGAGATCTTTGGAGGTTGCCTGGATGGACCTCGAGGGATTTATAATGGCTGATAAGGAGTATTGGAAGCATGATTGGCAGAGCCTCTGGTTTTCGAAGAAGGAGTGAAGTGGACTTTGATTATCTTTGGATTTGATGCGATCTTGACAATTCTGAATCTGTTGTTAGTTTGGGGTGTTGTTTACCAAATCTTAAATGCCAGAAATTTATGACACTTGATTTCGATATGTCCATGTGCAAAAGAGCCTCACTGCTCAAAGTTAGAACCGTTTCTTTCCATCAACAACCCACACTTACCCGGCATACACATAGATAGTGATGTGAGATCACTTTGCCAAGTGCCGGTTCTCTCCACAGATACCTCGACCGCGCCTACCCGACTAAAACAAACAAACTCGTCGCGTCAACGCGTCTCTCTCTTTCAATCCAACAACAACCAGCTGACTGTCTTCACATTCTTGTTAGCTACTCCGAGAAAGAAACTCACCATGTTCACCACACAAGACCCCCCGACAAATCACTACACTACCCTCAATCTCCTCACTACAGCCACCGATGAAGAAATCCGAAAAAGCTATAGAGAACTAGCAAGGATCCTTCATCCTGACAAGAACCCCAATGACCCGAAGGCAACGTCTAAGTTCCAGCTTGTATGTCACTCACTCGCGCTGTCGTTCACTCTGCATCCCTCCACGGTAAGCAACCACTAACACAAACACCAGCTCCAAGAAGCCTACTCGACTCTCTCCGACCCTGTGAAGCGTTCCCAATACGATGCCCGTACCTGTTCATCGTACACTTACCACCAAGCCTTCAATGCGGACTACGCATACACTAGATTCCAAAACGTGCGCCACTTCCGCCCGCAGTTCCAACCACCCGAGAAACCCGCTCCCTCCCCAGCCGAAATCCTCCTCCAGAAACGCCGCGAAAAAGAACACCGCCGCGAATCTCGCCGAGAGATGAGGTCATGGGAGAAAATTGCAGAAGAGTTGGCTAGAAAGGAGAAAGAGAAGGCGAAGCAGCGGGTGAAGCGGGAGGGACCAATTCCGGAGTGGTTGGAACATGTGGTTGAGGCGGAAGGATATGTGGATGGAAACGAGCCGGCTGCTATGGAGGGCGAGACTTTGATTGATTTTGAGGAGGAGGATTTGATCAAAGTAAGTGATAACATTAAGGTGGGTGAGACGCCGAGACCGGTGTTTCCGGAGGGGCATGGGAGGTGGTCAGGATTGAATAAGGCTGCTACAGCGGGACCATTTGTGTTTGAGGAGCCTAGGTCGGGACAGTTCGAGTCTTTGAGAAAGGATGAGAATACGCGATTCTTTGGAGATCTAGACCCTGAAGCTCCGACATTTGATCCTTCGAATTGGGGAAAAGACGAGTTTGGTAGGCCGCGTGAGCAACTGGGAAGAAGAGACAGTCTGGGATCTCGTGGTAGAAAAGCCTGTGATGAGGCAAGAAGAGTCAATAATTTGCCGCCGAAGAATGAGCAGCCAGCGAGTGGAGAAAATGAGGCACCAACGACTGATTGGCATCAAGGAAAGACCGAGTGGGAAATTTTCCTGGATCAATTTGAGACAGGCCTGAAAGTATAACTGGTCTCTCAGCGAGGAGATATTTTGGAGGACGAATATTCTTGACAGACAAGACCAGATGAAATCGATAACAAGTATTTATTTCTGATAGTAGACTGTTCCCAGCATAACCGATGACCTTGATTTAACTTTGAAAAAAAAAAAAAACGAGGAAAGAATCAAACTGCCTACATCTATACTACTTACACTGTCAAACATCAATGAACCTTTCCTTCCCTTCCCCCATTTCCTCGGTCGATAATTCTTCGAGTTCTTCCATGATGTCTTTACCGCGTTCTCCTAGGCTGATGAAACAGTCTTCGCCCTTTCCTGCTTCTTTCCCTAATTCGGGTAGTCCGGCGCTTTTGGGTGCTGTGGTGATCTCTGATAGGAGTTTGGATCAGAGGATTCTGGGTCGGAGGATTTTGGCATCGGAGGATTTTGGATCGGAGGGTTTGGGCGCTGTGTTGATGTCTGATGGAGGTTTTGGATCGGAGGGTTTAGGGTCGGAGGGTTTGGGGTCAGAGGATTTGGGATCGGAGGGTTTAGGTGCTGTGTTTATATCTGATGGGGGTTTGGGATCAGAGGGTTTGGAATCTGGAGCAGAGCCGCCACTTGCAGAGGCACCTCCCTCCGTGCCTTTCGGTGGTGCTGATTTCGGATCTGTATCAGATTTCGGGGGGGTGGGTGGACTGGCCTTTTCCGGTGAGCTGGGACCTTTTGGGGGACTGGGGGTGGATGATGATGGGTCGGCCCCGCCTTCGGGTTTTGGAGGACTTGGTGCATCTCCTGAGTCTTTGGGAGGAGCGCTGCCACCACTTTCTCCGCCGCTGGATTTGGGAGGGCTATCAGCTTTTGGGGCTGCTGAGCTCGCATCTGGAGAACTTGATGACTTAGGGGCTTCGGTGGGCGATTTCGCGTCTGCGGGTCCGGCTCCCTCTGGCTTCGCCGGTGGCAGTTTTGGAGAACCTCCAGGAGATGAACTTGGAGGTGAAGCTTTCTGGTCTGGAGAAGGCGCATCTGGTTTAGGGGGAGAAGAGCTACTACTGTCACCACCGCTCTTGGGTTCAGGAGGTGATGATGATTTCGGGGCTTCAGACGGCGGTGACTTGGGCTCAGCAGGTGGGGATCCACTTGATTTTGGCTCCCCACCAGCTTCTTTGGGGTTTGGAGGCGGTGCTGACGAAGATCCTCCCTCTGGCTTTGGAGGGCTGTCCGATTTTGGTTCTCCGCCGGCTTCCTTAGGGGCTGGCGGTGCTGATGATGCTGGCGCCCCTCCCTCTGGCTTTGGAGGACTGTCCGATTTTGGTTCTCCACCAGCTCCCTTGGGGGTTGGAGGCTGTGCAGACGAAGATCCGCCCTCTGGCTTTGGCGGACTATCTGATTTTGGCTCTCCACCGGCTTCCTTGGGTGCTTCAGGCGGCGCTGACGAAGATCCCCCATCTGGCTTTGGAGGACTGTCTGGCTTAGGAGCACTGTCTGGCTTGGGAGGACTGTCTGGCTTGGGAGCACTATCTGGCTTGGGAGCACTATCTGGCTTAGGAGGACTATCTGACTTGGGAGCACTGTCTGGCTTGGGAGCACTGTCTGGCTTTGGTGCTTCACCCGGCGATTTAGGCTCGCTAGGCGGACTACCTTTGGGTGCTTCAGAAGGACTTGAAGCTCCGCCCTCTGGCTTAGGAGGAGTGTCTGGTTTTGAATCCCCACCCGCTGGTTTCGGTTCTCCACCAGCTTCCTTGGGGGTTGGCGGTGATGAAGATCCCCCCTCTGGCTTAGGAGGAGCAATAGCTGGTTTTGGTTCTCCACTAGATTTGGGTTCGCCAGGTGGCATGTCTTTAGGAGCTTCTGATGGACTTGAAGATCCGCCCTCTGGCTTTGGTGGACTANTGCTGGCGCCCCTCCCTCTGGCTTTGGAGGACTGTCCGATTTTGGTTCTCCACCGGCTCCCTTAGGAGCTGACGGTGCTGATGATGCTGACGCCCCTCCCTCTGGCTTTGGAGGACTGTCCGATTTTGGTTCTCCACCAGCTCCCTTGGGGGTTGGAGGCTGTGCAGACGAAGATCCGCCCTCTGGCTTTGGCGGACTATCTGATTTTGGCTCTCCACCGGCTTCCTTGGGTGCTTCAGGCGGCGCTGACGAAGATCCCCCATCTGGCTTTGGAGGACTGTCTGGCTTAGGAGCACTGTCTGGCTTGGGAGGACTGTCTGGCTTAGGAGCACTGTCTGGCTTGGGAGCACTGTCTGGCTTGGGAGCACTGTCTGGCTTGGGAGCACTGTCTGGCTTGGGAGCACTGTCTGGCTTGGGAGCACTGTCTGGCTTGGGAGCACTGTCTGGCTTGGGAGCACTGTCTGGCTTGGGAGCACTGTCTGGCTTGGGAGCACTGTCTGGCTTGGGAGCACTGTCTGGCTTGGGAGCACTGTCTGGCTTGGGAGCACTGTCTGGCTTGGGAGCACTGTCTGGCTTGGGAGCACTGTCTGGCTTGGGAGCACTGTCTGGCTTGGGAGCACTGTCTGGCTTGGGAGCACTGTCTGGCTTGGGAGCACTGTCTGGCTTGGGAGCACTGTCTGGCTTGGGAGCACTGTCTGGCTTGGGAGCACTGTCTGGCTTGGGAGCACTGTCTGGCTTGGGAGCACTGTCTGGCTTGGGAGCACTGTCTGGCTTGGGAGCACTGTCTGGCTTGGGAGCACTGTCTGGCTTTGGTGCTTCACCCGGCGATTTAGGCTCGCTAGGCGGACTACCTTTGGGTGCTTCAGAAGGACTTGAAGCTCCGCCCTCTGGCTTAGGAGGAGTGTCTGGTTTTGAATCCCCACCCGCTGGTTTCGGTTCTCCACCAGCTTCCTTGGGGGTTGGCGGTGATGAAGATCCCCCCTCTGGCTTAGGAGGAGCAATAGCTGGTTTTGGTTCTCCACTAGATTTGGGTTCGCCAGGTGGCATGTCTTTAGGAGCTTCTGATGGACTTGAAGATCCGCCCTCTGGCTTTGGTGGACTATCTGGCTTTGGTGGACTGTCTGGCTTTGGTGGACTGTCTGGCTTTGGTGGACTGTCTGGCTTTTCTCCACCAGGAGATTTGGGTTCGTTAGGTGGCGTTCCTTTGGGCGCCTCAGACGGGCTAGATGATCCGCCCTCAGGTTTGGGAGGACTGTCGGGCTTAGGAGGTGAAGATCCGCCCTCAGGTTTAGGAGGACTGTCAGGCTTAGGAGGTGAAGATCCGCCCTCGGGTTTGGGAGGACTGTCAGGCTTAGGGGGCGAAGCTCCCTCCTCAGGTTTGGGAGGACTGTCAGGCTTAGGAGGTGAAGATCCGCCTTCTGGTTTGGGAGGACTTTCAGGCTTAGGGGGCGAAGCTCCGGCAACTCCAGATGGTGGCTCCGAGCCCTTGGGCGTACCTGATGGCGGTTCCCCGCCAGAAGACTTGGGTTCGCCAGGTGGCATGCCTTTAGGGGCCTCAGATGGGCTAGATGATCCACCCTCAGGTTTGGGAGGACTTTCAGGCTTCGGGGGCGAAGTTCCGGCAACTTCAGGTGGTGGACCTGAGCCTTTGGGCATACTTGATGGTGGTTCCCCTACAATTTTGATTAGTCCAGTTTCATCTCTGGAAAGAGGAGATGCAACGCTTCAGTATTTCCCAGAGTGACATAGAGATTGATATGGTTTTAGCAAGCTTGTAGAATCCGTTGCGGGGGATTTTTCAAGATAGCTGCGGGATAAATTGTAATCAAAGATGAGAAGAATTGATTAACCTACCTGATTTTGGAGCTTCGGGTGGTGAGCCCTTAGGAGCCTCTGATGGTGGCCCTTTAGGAGCCGCGGGCGGCGGACTTTTGGCAGTTGGAGGTTTTGGCATCGGGATCGGTGGAGGTTTAGGTTTAGAACTCGGCTTCAACTTCTGCCAAATCCATTCAATACCCACTCCGGCAACAAAGGCCTCGGCTAATTGCCATTGGCCCGGTTGCCCGGCTGATTGTCAATCCTTAAGCATACAGCTGCCGTCACCATTCGGGCCTGTCAGGATAGAGAGGATGCCGGAACTGCATTCTTGTGCACTAGTGGGATCGGTACAGCATCCTGGGAATAGGACACACTTCGTGTCTGTAGCTCCTTCGGATTTATCCCATCTGTTATGTCCTGGGAAAAATCAATTAGAACTGTGATTATGCAAGTCTTTGGATCAGCCTACCTGCTGCGGGCGAATCGACTTGTCTCACTCCTTGGAAATAAACTTCCGTTGCAGCTTTTGTGCAGCCTTCGTCACCAGCACAAAGCTCGATTATGCCTGATCTCAAAAGTTGATCTGCCTTCAACTTGTTCTCTTCCGTGAATGACTTATATCTCTTGAAATTGCGGTAAGCGAAGTCGTGGCGAGCGCAAGCGGGACGAAGATCGATCTTGGGTTTAGCGCCCGGAGAAAGTAGGCTTCTGCTTTCCTGCCAAAAATCGGGAACTCCAGTACAGCCATCGGTGCACCAGTTGTAGCAGGAGGCGCGGCCGAGAGATTGGAATTTTTTGGTCCAGTCTGCGAGAGAGCCCGTGAGTATAGAGTTGAGGTTCTCAATATTACAGACGCCCTGAAGATCAACCTGCTTCGGTGTGAGGCGTGTTTGGTTTATAAACATGCTTGGGAGAGCTGCGACTGAGGCTGCCGTCGCAAGGACGAAAGCAAGGGAGACGTGCATGTTGCAATGAACTGTGGTGCCAAAACTGCTGGCCAGATTTAACGAACGTATGGATCCAACAACTGAGCATAAGGACATCTGATCCGAAGCTTGATACTTATCCCAACGGCGAAAATAGCTGTCACATGGTTCAAGTTCCACGGCCGAGACTACAACTTAGCATTTTGATTTTGTTTCGATACATACGACAGGGTCTCGTTTGTTTGCTGAGCGCGAAGGTCAGATTTGGAAGGTTGACAAATAGATATACGCCAGAACAGCGCTAGAAACTGGAGAAGCTGTCTGTTCCTGTTTCAAACACAGCCAACGAGAGGTTTCGATTTAGGGCGAATCATAGTTCTTCCAAATGTTGACCGGCCCTAGTGATAGACCCTAGAGCCCTGGTTGTGTAGATTGTGGCCCGGCTATGTGAATGCAACCTATTTGGCCTCTTGTAAAGACGCGAGGAGATGTGGCCTCTTTTCGCATTTCAGATGCCATGTTTGAGATGTCGTATCTGCGCGATTCACGTTGCCGTGGACCGGAGAAGGCAGCTTTACACATAAGAACGGTATTCTCCTATAGTAATCATTGGCATTGAGCGGGACAACGCATTGAACCGCTGTTCTGCGATGGTCATTATATGTGTTCATCCTTAGCAGGCGGAAATTCAGTTTTTGGGCAGGATTTGTCGAAAGATTGAGGGAGGTGTCCAGAGGGTGTGGAGTGGCGTGGAGTGGAGGTGAAAGGTCAAGACGAGTCGAGCTGAGGTTGAGCTATGCCAAGCAATCTATCTCCGAGATTAAACCGAAGCTCGGAGACTACCTACTACTCCGTTGCCTGCATCGCTGCTCAAGTTGAGATTGACTCTACATCCACCACATCCACCATCAACATTTCCCCCTCAATCATCAAAACAATCATCCATGGCATCCAGAAGAAGTACTCGGCCCCTACATGAGGACACTAGAGCTCTACGGACCACCCTTCGATGCCCAACTAGTCTCACCACTGCAAAGAGCGCTAAATTCCATATCATTGAGGGACCTCAGCATTGAAGGACAAGAGCTTGACCTGTTTCTTTTACGTCTTGCTGACCTGCCACGCTTGGTTTTCAATCGGGGAACAAAAGTCAACTTGCAAAGGCCTACATTGAACATGTATCTCCATGATTTTAGTGTGACGACCGGACAAGTTCGTGGTAGAAGGTAGCATCCGTGCCGTATCTGGCTTTTTATCTGCTTTCGTTCTTTGAAAAGCTTGGGGATAAAGAATTTTGAGCACCACGAGAACACAACTATCAAATCAGCATTCACGGTCTCGCTGCTCCAAGCAATAATCAAGCACAGAAATCTCCGAACTTCGAAGTTCTCGTTTCTGGGAATGAGCGATGGGTACAGAATTGCCTATTTTGGCGCAAGCTCGGTTGCAGCCATCATAGACAACTGCCCACATTTGAAGAAGCTCGACTTTGTACCTCAAGAGTCGAGTGTTTCCTCTTCTCTTGCTACACGCCCAGTAGCAGAAGTTGGCCCGAACCCCAGCACTTACACACCATATAGTAAGCCATAAGAAAAGCGATCAGTCGAAGTGACAACCTCACCTCCCTGAAACTTTTCCCATACGACATCTAACTGGCCTATCTAAAGCCAGAAAATTAGGATTTCGAAATCTTGCTATCCATTACCATCCCTTGTTTATTTTGTTATCTGGTACACGACTTAATATAATTCAGGAGGCTTACTTCAAGCCTAAACACGTTTCTGTAGGTAATTCGATGTAGACAGTCACCTCTTAGTTCGGGAAAGGCAAGAAAGGTATAAAGAAGGCGGAGAAAGTGCAAAGTAGTGATGGAAAAGGGGAAATCATGTACAGAGACATTTTTGGAGTGGCTTGTCAAGGTGACATGTATGTTCCAAGCTCTAATGGTTGGACAGGGTGGAGAGCTACAAATCCTAACAGCCTTGAACGACGGGGTGGCCATACTCTTTCCTGCATCAGTGTTTCGAAAAAGGAAAATCACTTTAAAATATCATTTTCACGTTGAGGTGAGCCTTTTCAGCATCCAAAAAGCCACCACGTCAAAGCGCATATACTTGGGCACTTTAGCGGCTGGTGCCTTGCTAACCGCCTAAACAGAGCCGCGCCTGTCAGCATCAGGGCGGATATTAAAAACCACTGCTCCGATCAAAGCAGAGCAACCACTGCTCCGACCAAAGCAGACCGAACGGATCTTCAACCGAAACATACCAGCCAATTCGGCCGCCCAAATCGAACACATCCCTCCCAATCACCCAGAATGTACCCCTCCATTATTAACATTCCCGCCGAAATCAATCTCTCTATCATCGAAGAACTCAAGACCAACGGCTCACCCAACGACTTGATCAATTTAGGCTACACATGTCATTTCTTCAGAGATCTCCTCATCCCATTCCACTTCAGCTCAGTCGTGTTGAGTAACAACGAAGCCAGCGCTGCAAATATTCGAGCGATCGTAGAGGCGGGTTATGCACACCATGTAAAGGAATTACATTACAAAGGTAAACATGTGATTCCGGACTGTGATTACGAGGAGTTGGCGGAGGATGATCAGTTAGACGAGGACGAGATGGCGAATCTGTTGCCATCCAGTGTTGCTGATATTCTTGGTGACCTGAGTCTTTTGCCGGATTTGCGAGGGTTGGTTGTTGAGTTTCCGTTTGGCAATGGGGATGGTGAAGATGATGCTGAGTGGATTGGTTCGTTTTATAATTTTGATGATGAGGAGAGTGGTGGGGAAGTCTTGGAAAGGGAGCGGGTTTATGGGTGGAGAGCATTGATGAAGAAATCTTGGGATGCCATTGTCCTGAATATGGGTTCAGACCATGGGATTAGATTTCTGGAGCTGAGAGAAACTGTGGCGAAGGGGGTGTCTACATGGGATACCCAAGCTTTTCGAGCATTCCTTGAGCCGATTGAGGAGTTTAAGATTTCTGTGAGAGGGAATGATAATGGGGCTGGTTGGGTAAATTCCCATACCCACACTTACATCAGTGCATGTATTAACAGAAATCGTCAGTGCATCAACACCCTCGATGGCTACCACTTCTTCCTCCAAAACCTAGGAACATATTTCTTCAACCACCTCCCCAACGTCACAACCCTCTCTCTCCACGCATCAGACTCCGGCCCCATCGGTCTGGAAGGAACGCGGCACTCACCCACCCCTTTCACACCAATCTCACTCTCCAACCTTCGAGTCCTAAACCTCGAATACGTCTTCATAGACCCACCGCTCATCGAATTCCTCGCCACGCACGCCCAAACCCTCGAACGCATCTCCTTGCACAATTGCATGGCCGGCCTAACCGGCCTCGCCGAAAACGGCATCACCTGGTCCCACCTCTTCACATCCCTGACCGCCGCCAATCCCCCCAACCTCAAATGTATCGAAATACTACCCGTTGAGGTCGAGGGAGTGGGGAACTTGGACAGCGACCAAGATGGCGACCCTGAGTACGCGAAACAAGCAACAGAGATGATGGAGGGGGGTGGGACGATGAGAGCGTTTCCGTATAAGATCCTCGACGATAAGTACGGGATGCTTTTCAATGATGAGGAAAGTAGTTTGAGGGGATTTATAGAGGGGGGGGATTTGACGGGGTGGGGTGGGTTGGAGGAGGTTGTAGTTAGGAATCGTGGAGCTGTTGTATGAATGAACACACGGGCTTTTAATTGTTGAAATAGCCCTTTTGAGATTGCGAAGGCTGGGGATTTCGGCGTATGGTGGTTTATCGCTTTGGTCATCGCGCTGACTGGAATGATTGATGGATACTTACTGCGATTAAGAGTCTTGATGGATATACTGACCCACTCACTAATAACCACTGTCAGTTGGGCTACACAGAACCATATGATCACGCGCGTGCGAGTCCTCCTTTCTGATATCCCAAGTAACACACACACACACACACACACACACACACACAAAACCGCATCAACCAACACACCATCACAAACAGAACGAAGACGCTTCAATCCAGCAACACAGGACAACGCAGAAGATCCGCCAACAACAAGCTTATTGCTCCACAAGAAACTCTGCGAATCAAATTGCTTACCCATCTGCAAACAGAGGGAAGGGGAGATTGCTCTACTCCAGGTAATGCGGGTATAAACCCAATAAGAAGGAAATAAATCGTAATAACGGGATACACTCATGTCAATGCCATACAAAGTCTCACACTTTCTCATCTCCTCCTCCTCCTACCTCCATCCTTGTGGCCTCCCCTTCCATTAACCCAAGCCATCGAGGGTGCCACCACAGGTGCAGCAGCAGGTACAGCAGCAGGTGCAGCAGCAGCAGATGCAGCAGCAGGTGCAGCATCATCGTCCAACCCAGGGAAATCGCCCGAACTTGAATCCTGAGAAGCACCCGTTCCAGCAGTACCTGGGTTCGTGGGCTCCGAGTCTCGGCTGGGCGTAGGTTTAGGAGGTCCAGGAACAGGCGGAGGCGCTATATCAGCCATCTCTTCTCCTTTAGGTTTACTATCCCCATCTCCACTCTTCGGCTCAGCGGCTCCTCCAGGGAGCGGCCCCGTCGACATATCAGCAGGTTGTCCTCCAACGCCGCCCTTGGACACATCCGCAGCCGCAGGCGGCACAGGCGTAGACTTGGGGAAAGGGGGTGGCGTGTAGGGACCCTGCTGCTCCTTTGGGCCTCTTCCCAAGTTCGGCTGCTCCGCTAGAATTGTGCCCAAGATAGGTATCATACTGGTGAGGTAGCTCAAGCCCGCGTCCTCCCTCATTGCCATGACTTGAGCGAGTTCGGTGGTGATGCCCTGGAGGATACTGTTGGTGGTGAAGGTTGTGTTGAGAGGCATATATGCGCCCACTGTGCCGCCGAGGACGGCGCCTATTGCGGCGCCGAGCATAGCGGCATTGTTGTTGATGTTTGAGCCTCTTGCAGCGGGCGGATCTTTGGCGTATCGTTGAAGGAATGTTGTGAGGGAGGCAAGTTGGGCTTTGTAGTCGGTTTCTGATCGGATTCAATATTAGTATGCGGTCTTGGGTTGTTGTTGAAGCTGTCCACATCCACTTACTACTAGTCTCTGCTGGCTTATTGCCCGCCGCTTGCTCTGGCGCAGGTAGGGCCTGAACTACTGAAGCCGCTCCCGCCATTGCGGCCACAAAGCGACAAACACGGACCATCGTAAGGGCAGCGAGTGCTTTCTGCGAGGGAAGCAGGTCTGATCGAAGTGCCAAAGAGGGTGTGAAACGCAGCCCTCACAATGACAAACGGCGTACAGGCGGAAAAACGAGTGACAGCAATGAATACTGAACCATGTGTGCACAGAGGGTTAAAGGGCTAGTCTAGATCCTTATACCAATCGATTGCTCGGCAGGAGTGCGAGCATGTTACCATAGTAATTCTTGATTTTTATGATCTCCTGCAGGAACAATGGCGATCTACCGTACATTTCGTGCAAAGTCGTGTGAGAGGTAAGGATTCGAAAGACCGGTATCAAGTCCGTGCGGAGTCTGACAAGTCGGTATAGAGTCATATATAACTGCCTTCTAGGTAATTAAAAGGCTCCGAACACCCCTACCTCGCGTACGTCTTTGTACTGTGGTACGGAAGTTACAATAGTATCAATCAATTAAGCAGGCAGAGTAACCAGGTACATCCCTGCCTGGAGATGACTCCAATCTACCGTGCCACGGTACGGAGAACAACACAATCGGCTGCAGTGAGTGGAGAACGAAGGAGAATTTGCGTACCTGCGATGAGTCTCCCACACCGGAATCGACCGAACGACAAGACACAATCCCAAATCAAATGTGTTTGCGCGTCGGAAGAGATGCTGAATGGTTATGTCGGATCAGCCGTCGACAAGGTGTATACATGGAACACCTTGGCAAGATCTGGGCGAGAATCGTGCAAGGCTTACATAGCACCCAGCGAAGCTTTGACGAGGCCAGCGAACCGGAACTCCAGGGAGCGTCCCGGGGCAGACTATCTTGTGCTAGCGCATACATATCAGTCGAATGGCTTGTCTTGAAAATGCAGTGTCAATGATGGCGTTGAGACCCGATTCGCGGCTCGTAGTTGGAGTGATGTATCGTGGTTTCGTATGGATCCGGGCGTTATCCCAAATCCCAACTGACTCGATCTCAGAATTCTGAAAAGTCGTTCGCAATCCTAATCTATACCCTACCAGTTTCTGTCTATAATAATAGTCTACTGTGGGCATACACAGTAAAGGCGATCTACCGATAGATCGATCTAGAGCTATCAAATGATAAGGGCTTGCATACCTAGTATTATAAATAGCTCATTCATGCCTCTGAAAGAACATCCTCTACGTTCCCTCAGCCCACCACGTTTCGCTTTTTCTCTCAGCATTTTTTTCTTTCGAAATGGACAGCTGAAAATACCGGGGAATCGCCCAGACCTATGCGCAGAGCGCAAGAGCATAGTGAAGATAGATTATCCCGCCCGTGGGACAATATTCAGCAAGCTAGTTGGTCCACCATTGCTGCGTGGTACGAGGTGGAAGGTTATTAAAATGGGCGTGGACGGTGCCGAGGAAATAATTGTATCCGTGTCACGCGCTTCGCTGACACTTGGCAAACCTTAGGCTTCGAATCCAGTTGGTCGTTCCTCCCAACCGTCCTTGTCTGTGAGGAACGAGTAAACAAGAATAGACGCTGGTGGTCTTGCGAGGGGTTGCCACAGTTACAGCTCCCGGCTTTTTCCCTGGTGGTGGGCGCATCTGTACTATGTACTCTGGTTGTCAGCATATTAGTTGTTAGCGTGGGACTATGAAAACCCCTGTGCAGATTGGTTCTGATAAAATACGCGTGCTAGAACAAGTACTACCCGTAAAAATTATCGTGTAGAATTGAGAACGGATATATTAAGGCCCTTGCAAAAAATCTCACGCTAACAACTAATATGCTGGCAACCAGAGTAGTATTGCGTGTAGTCACCTCGTACGACGGCCCTGCCTGTCTCGCTGCCAGGCTGGTTTCTCATCTCGTCTAGGACAGCCTAAGGTTCAAAGGCTGCCTTGAGCGTGTTGGTGGACTTCGTATTAGGTATCAAAATTTTCAGGGTATCTACCCCTTCCGCTCCAGGCTTCATGGACAAGTCAGGCTCTGCTGTGGTATAGATTAGCCCGCTACCGGAGATAATATCAGTTGGACTGGCCTTTATATTCAGACGTGTGCAGAAGCATCCCAATGTGATAATCCGCAGCTGCACTGGTAGGTATTGTCCAAGATAGATTTGAATAACGGGTTTGTGTCCAGGCACGCCAGGCTCAGAGGGCGGCAGCCACCACGGCCCGTCTATCCAAAGCCGAAGAGCGGATTCAGATCAACTTCGGTGGGAGCTGATTGGTAAATGAAGAAGCGGAGATGATACTGTGGTATCGGCTCATCGAAGATGGAAATAGATCGAGTCATTGGGGAAGAGGTGGGATCGGATCGGACCGGATCGCGAGGGACATGCACACGTGATCTACGCATGATTCCCCTTCCGATCTCTACACCCAAGTACTGTGGTAAGTATCTCTACATGACCTCCATTTCCAAACACCAAGTTCTCTCATGGACAAAGAGGTGGGATCGGATCGGACAGGATCGCGAGGGACATGCACACGTGATCTACGCATGATTCCCCTTCCGATCTCTACACCCAAGTACTGTGGTAAGTATCTCTACATGACCTCCATTTCCAAACACCAAGTTCTCATGGACAAACCATCAATGCAGGCATGCTCTCGATATATCCACAGCCTCCAACCATGAAGCTAGCTTAGTCGCACAATGCTGCTTATCGCACACGATTCAACATGTGGTGCAAGTATGTGGCCGAGTTCTGTAGGTGCGGCCTCTCATCATAAGATCCATTGGCTCGTCCCGTCGCGAAGAGTCCATCTCCCAGCTCAAGTGGCTCTACTTTGATCGGACTCAACCTCTCGTTCGATTCCAAGAATTCGACGAAGCTAGTCGTGGCCCTTGGGGTGCATTCGTACTCATTTGCGGTACAAGAGGCAAGGCAATCTTGGCTTGTATCGGAGCTTTTATCACCATTGTGGCACTTGGTATCGAGCCGACTGCTCAACAAATCCTCGATTTCCCAACGCGGATAGAGCCAGTCTACAACTTGACCGCCACACTCGGTAAAGCCGATGTGTACTACACGAGTGGTCTCAGATCAACCGGAACTACAAATGTCGTGGCTAACAACCCTGACTTGCTTCGCTTCCAGACTGCAATCGTCAATGGTATTGTGGGTCGCGTGTCAGTTCCTGATTTCGAGTGCCCTCGGGAAGCTGATTCGTGTCACTGGTCTCCTTTCACCACTCTTGGAGTTTGCGGTCAATGCGAAACGGTCACAGATTCTGTCACGTATAACTGCTCTCAGCCTTTCAGAGCATCTGGCACTATATTGTGCGATTACGACGTGCCTGGAGTGTTGTCATCAGATGTTTCTGGACCAGGCTTTCAGATGATGTACGATCCCCAACTTGCGGAGCCTTACAACTCGAGTATGTTATTCAAAAAGTTCGGTTCCGACGGCTCGCAAGGCATCATCACCATCAAAGTTCACAGCGACGCCATAATAGGAGTTTCAAAGAACGCCACGGCTAACGCTCCTCCTTCCGAGATTGAGCACTGCACGATACATTGGTGCGCAAGGTCATTTCCCAACGTTACCGCTGTTCCTGGCAGAATCGAAAGAAATGAGTCTACATTTGAGTACCTTACCGCCGTCCGCGGGATCCAGGACAACCTGGGAACTGAAGTGTTGGAGCTGCGGGCCAATTCTACTGGAATGAAGTTCAACGTCACGCGTCAATCTTACAACGTGATGTGGGGCTTCATTACTGGCCTCGTCAACAACGCTACCAAGATCAAGCAGATCTCAACCAAACGTACCGACACCTCGGGATCTGTTCTTGATTTCGGCGGCTATCTCTATAACAGCAACATCTCCAAAGTCATTGACGACATCGCAGTGACAGTGACGAGTCAAATTAGAAGTCAGTCGCTGGATAACCTCAACGCAACCATGATGCAGGGGGAAGTGCGGGTCAAGGAGACTTATGTCAAGGTCAGATGGCCATGGTTGATTCTACCTCTTCTCGAGACAGTTCTTGCTACGATCCTGCTTGTTTCATCCATCATCATGAGTGGGAAAACACCACTCTGGAAGAGCTCTACGGTGGCTTCTCTTGTCCACGGTCTAGATGGGTGGAATGATGACGAGCTTCTCGTCCAAGGCCATGAATCTGTCGGGGGCTTGAATAGACTGGCTCAGGGTATGAAGGTCACGCTAATGAAGAACGATGAAGGCTTCCTTAAGCTGAAGCGGACATGAGTATAGAGGTATTGTGCTCCTTTGGAATATTGAGGGATTGTCGAGGCTGATCCAGTTTCGGCGACTTATACTTCACTTTGTTGAATTTCTGGCGGCACTGAGTTGTTGATTCCCCCGTGCGGATGTCAATATATAGATCGGAACTTCTGCCCATCCGCCTTAACCACATCCATGAACTAAACTCGATAGGAATATCGCCAATCTGCTAGCAGCCTGGCGTCATGCACTAACCATTATAGTTATCCTCAGATATTTTCTAGATTTCTCTTCGCGTTTTTTCTTTTTTTTTCGGAAAATCAAACATCCTCCTACTACTATCAGATGCAAGATAAACGTATAAATCAACATTACCACTTCCCTCAAACATCCCATCACCAGTATCAACACAAACACAACAACCAACCAAAAACAAGACCATCCACCACCAAAGAATAAGAAAACCACACTTCCACAACCACGAAAACCCCCAACCCACTACCCCTACACCACCCCCTCTCCACAGCCTCCCCCGTCCACTTCTGCAACTCCCAAATATATTTATCATGATTATCACCCACATCCTCTTTATTGGCTTTGATATCGGATTATCCTTTACTCGCTGGGTCTGCATGTTGTTGTCCCTCTCCTTGTTTCTGTTTATTGAGTTGGGCTTGGGTATTTGCTTCTTGGTTGGTGCTGGTGGGGTTGTGGCTTGTTTTAGGGAGAGGTGGGGAGAGGTGAGGGTGCGGTGGTAAATCAGGGAGGGTTTGGAGGGATATTTTAGCTGGTTCTGAGGAATTTCTGAAGATATATCGTCAAGAGGGCAATTGGTGTACTGTGGTGTTTTGTTGTTGGAGACGTCATTATGATAGAGATGCTCTTGATAAATATACTTTAGGCGTAGTTTACAGACTTGCGGTTGTTCTGGGAATGATGCTTAATCAACCTCTAATAGTCTACGTATGGTTATATCACCCTTAATCTTCTTCTTCTCATTCCTATTTATCGATATGTAGCGATGCTACTTGAGACATATCTGTCGAGAAACATAGTGTATAGATGAAACGTCCTCTGCCATGAATCAGCTCCACATTTCTCACACTCTGATAAGGCTTGGGAAATTCTCGATTCCATTATAAGCTGCCACCATTTCTACGCGCGTGAAGGCGTGTATTCGGTATAGGTAAGAAGTATCTTGAGCTTCTACCAATATTATTTACATCAGGGATGATGTTTTGATGGGCTTTTTTTCTCGGCTTTGTCCATTGATTCATGAAGGGCGTAGTTTACAGACTCGCGGAACTTTTGAGAATAGCTTGATGCCCAGGGATAATCCCTGCATTTCTTTCCGAGCTTCTTCGACTGCTCTTGCTTCGTCCATTCATCTTACATCTTTCATCTTCATGTTTCATCTTTCATGTTTCATCTTTCATCTTTCATCTTTCATCTTTCATCTTTCATCAAAAGTGCATTCTCTGCCTCGATATTAGCATCTACAATAGCAGAAAATGCTTCTGCGTAGATCGTATCGTCAATATATCCCTACAGATGATTACTACAGTTGGCCTTGAGCGAACAAGCAGGCAAACACCATTGCTCTGCTGATGGGCATACAGTACTATGCAGATTATCCCATCAGATCCGTGATGGTGAAGATCATATGGGTAACGATATATGGATTGCTAAAAGCCCCTTCAGCATACTTAGATCTCATGCATAGTCACGGTTATGGCGTTCAACTCCCGCAGAGAACGACATTTCAGAAGAGCTTGGGATTGCGTGGGGGATGACAGACAGGCTCAGCATGGAGATCCTCTTTAGGCTCACATTTCATACTTCATGGCTTGTTAGTCGTCCAGTATCGACTTAGTCGTCGGACTCAATCGGCGGTTCCACAACGAGGTTCGCCGATTCAGTGCCCTCCCAATTTGTCGTCGGAGATGGCGCTGGGGTCGTTGGTTCTTGCCTTCATTCGTGTGCGATCTAGAACTATTTGAAGCAACTAGATTGCGAAAACCGCCAGAAGGATCGATATTGAGGTCAAGTGCAAAGCCAACACAGTGCAGACTCCGTCTATATAACCTATGTTGCCACATTTCTAGGCAACAACTTTGCCAGCAGATGGGCAGTGCAATCATAACAACGTGGCGGCCATGTTTTCCCCCCAAAAATAAATCTGCTGAGTCACACCGCACACAATGGTGGAGTGTTCTGGAAACATTCACCATATCAAAACACACCAAGGGATGTTTACAACATCTGCTTCTTGACTTGGGCAGCTAGACAAACAAACCTTCCAAATTCATCGCCTCATCCTATCAAAACGCTCACGCTCAACCATCATCATGCCACACCTTTCCTGCCTCAAGAGTGGGAATAGTTCTGACGCGAAAAAGCCTGACGCAAAACAGCCTGACGCGACAAACCCCAAGCCTGTGACACGCGTCTTCCCTGAACAAGAAATCGCAAACCAAATTCTCCTTACCATGCTCAGAAGCAGCAGCACTGCCTCCCTTCGACGAAAGGCCACAGCCCAACTTCCGGACGGCGGTTGGAACGAGACTGTCGCTCGTCATCTCTTCGACAGTCTCGTCCGACAACTCAATGCCGGTGCCGGAGTGGTGCTTGAAATGGACAAAGCAATGCAGAAAGCCCATGATGTCGCAAAAGCAGGAAGGATTGTTTACGAATACCCCAATCTGATCTCAGCAGGCACCTCTGTCACGGCGCTTGGAATGCTGACGATTGTCATGCCAGAGGCTGTCGCGGCATTGGGCTTCACGGAGGTCGAGCCAACCGCTGGTTTGTGACCTGGATATGTGCGAGCGCGTTTTCATGCTAATTCACTCGCAGACTCTTTTGCGACAATCTGGCAGCTTACTTACTCCAACATCCCATACCGCGTCTTCTACAGATACCTGCATGCGCTCGAGTCTGGTGGCAAGTGGAGAGGAGAAACACAGAGTGGCAGAGAAGACTCATATATCGGAGTTGCGAATTAAGTGGACTGGAATGAAGGACATTGATTACGGTGAAGGTTGGAAATACCGGTGGATTGCATGTTGGAGATCAGGTAGACACCGACTAACCTAGGTTATGATAAGAGCAATGGTCTAATGGTGTGGCGGTATTTAGCAGCAGGAGCCAAACGGCGACATAGTTATCATTCCGGTGAGAATGTCGTGTTACCCTTCTTTCCAGTTTGGGTGCCCAACTTCAAATGAAAAACTGTTCTGACAGATGTGTCACAGCTAGCTTCTACTACTAGTAGAAGTATAGTATTGACAATAAAGGTCATGTGACATCGTTTTTAATCCTTAAAATCTACGCCCGCCTAGTAAAAATCGTCGACCAATCCCCCTCACCTAATACACTTCTCTCCCAACCAGCCCGACAATCAACAGCATGGACGTTATCAAAGCAGTCTTATCCTGTTCGGTAGTGAGGACATTCTCACGTACAGCACACTCCCGACTATCGACAAGGCCGATCAACACTCGTAGCCATTCCTCGAAAGTAACCTGTGAATGACAACTCCACAAACCTAAACAACACCATTGAATCCAAATCCCACGCACGTCAGCAAATCAGAAAAGACCGCCATTTCCTATACTAAATCCCCACCAACTACAATAAACCGAGCCTCTCATCACCAATTGAGGAAAGAAAAGCTCGCGGATGGTATTATAGACCGTCTGTACGCAGCTGAGACCTGTCACGAACTGCAAAATCAGTTCTACACCGAAGGATAGACTGGTAGACTCGCGAAATGTATCTTCTATACCCTTACTAGAGTTATCGCGTGTGAAGTATATAGTTAGGCGATAGGTAGGGCTGTCGAAAAAGCGTGTATAAAAGCTAGCCCTGAAGTTCGGAATTCATTCATAAGAATCCTGTATTAGTTCCAGTGAGGGATATTCTCACTGCTATTTGTACCTTGGTATATCTCGTACCACGGGCTATTATTACGCTGGGACTTGGCTATTTGAGACCGATTGAAGCTAAAAAACATTCCCTTGGTTAGACTCAACGATACTTAATTGGGGTTTTTGCTGCCTAGTCCGTCTCATATTTCTACCCGATCAAAAAATCCTACTCGAGATCAAAATTCCCTACTCGCGATCATAATTCCCTAATCGAGTTTACAAGCCCCGTTTTACAAAGCGTAAAACCCCATTGAGAGCGTTCAAAGTATAATTCCCTACTCGAGTTAGAACTAGAGTTCCCCGTCCGAACTTAGTCCCCGCCCGAGTTTGTATATCCCCGTCCAAGTTTATACGTCTCCGTCCGATTCCCAACTACCCGCCCGAGGATTATTATTAATTCCCTATAAATCTATAATTCCCCGCTCGAGTTCATAAACCCCAATCTAAGATATAAACGTCCGCCCGGATTTATACTCCTACCTAAGCTTAGCCTGCGCTTAAGTTTCGTTCCGGGCCCGAGTTCGTGAATGTCCGCGCGAAGTATAGTTCCCCGCGCGAAGTTTCGTTCCCCGCGCGAAGTTCAGGACGCCGCCCGCGATAGCAAATCCCTGCGCGCGAGGAATTGGATTTCTACATAGTGCGGGGAACCTTCATCGGGCAGGTTAATACTGTGTATACATCCCCGCTCGAAGTATCAATCCCCGCCCAAAGTATAAATCACTACGCGAAGTGTAAATCCCCGCCTGAGCTGACAACCGTCTAGGAACATCGAAGTTTGAAATTGAAAGCCAGCGGGATAGGTAAAGCCTTCATTACTTTGGGCAAGCCCGTCGAAACCTCTCTAGGCTTCTCGAAAGAATGGAACGCAGGTGGACAAGCTTGTTGGAAGGGAGAGCTCAAATGCATTTGGGAGAACCCGAGTTGTCGCAAAGGTAGCTTGAATTTGTTGTCACATTTGATATCGTTTCTTTGTTTAAACAGGGAGTACACGCCAGCGAGTACTAGCTACGCCAAACCAGGGATTTCATCATCATCGTCCACATCCGAAGATTCGTCGTCGTTGTCGTCGTCAATCTCCATATCCTCCGAGGGGTTGGAATTGGCTTCTCCACTCTTCTCTTGTCATGAGTTGCCCCTTCTCTCTTACGTATCTATCTTTTTTCCAATATACTTCATGGTATATTTGCGCCCTCATCTCTATTTCAAAGAATGTGATTTCGATGTTGTCCACGACCGAGGTCACCACCAACTCCACGCCAGCCTCCTTGCACATTCTTACTGTCTTGTCTTGTCCTTTCCTGGCACTCTCGATCCATGGCTCTGTGTGGTTCTCATGCATGGTAACTGTGATGTTTTCCAGGTTTTCGAATTTGTGAGGCCGGAGAGCAATCATTTCTTCTATCTGTTCAGCTGTGTCGATAGGCCACCGGCCGCTCTTCTGAAATGTGAGAGAGCGTAGTGATGTGGGAAGAATGTTGCAAAGCCGACTCTTTAGTGGTGTAGGATCTTCTTCGTCTGTAAAAGCGCCCCGGTTTTCCAGCTCACATGTGAGCACCAACGTCTCCAGCGCGGTAAAGTCGGAAAGATCGGATATCCAACCCGGTTCGTTCTGGGGACCGTCCAGATCAGTTTCCATATCGAGCTGTAACGTTTCCAGGCTGTTTTTGTGTGGTGCAAGTGCCGCCATCAGCTCGAAAAGATTGAAGTTTGATGGTCCTACCTGCGAACCGCCTGCTGAAAAATAGAACGACTTCAAGGATCTGCAAGCTCCGAGAAGATTTTTTATTCCCGCCGCACTCAAAGCAGAGTATTGCAGCATCACTTTTATAATGCTGAGAGACCTCGGAGGGACTGTCAATATAAGCGGGTCATGCTTCCAAGGTTTTCCGTAACCATCCCTTTCCCATTCCGTAGTCGCATAGCATTCTAGAGCCTCTAGATTCGGCGATTGAATCTGATGAACGAACGCGGTTAACGGCCACTCGAATTGTGAGTCCGAGGCCTTGACGGTCAAACGTTTCAAGGCAGAAAAGCGGTGGTCTGGATTCAGCAATGGCAGCAGGTGGTGACGCTGCCCCTTATTGGGGGCGCCGCGCAGGCGGATTTCCCGGAGGTTATTCAGGAGGGTGAGAACCAACAGAAACAGTGGCTCTTCGATACCTGCTTGTAGTGATTGGCAGAATCTATCATCGAATGGAACCTGGTCAATATAGGTATTGGGATCATAAATAAAGTCGGACCATCCGGGAACATCGCCCTCTTCGTCTACCAAATGGCGCATTGCAACTAGGCGAGAGGCCAGGTTGCTTTTGTGACCATATTCCCGAATAGAAGTGATGATATTTGCAGAGAGAGCCGCATTGGCGAAGTATTCGTAGTCCTTTGGTGATAAGCCACAATCCACGTACGCACGGTCAAAATCAGGATGCCAATGGGCCAAGGTGGACCACAGATCGGTATCCAGGTAATGGACATAACGTGCTAACTTTGGCTGATCGATGATGCGTTGAACGAAAAGTAACACCTTACGTTCGCCATCAACGCGTGGTGCGTCCTTGATGAACTCCCTGTACAGCTCCGCTTCGGTAGCATCCCGAAGAATCGAATTCGTCAGAGAAATGTTCAGGAGATCGATCTGGGGTAGAAATGAGGCGATATGGAGGAGCAGCTCTGTGCTCAGTTCAGTAAGAAGCGTCATGGTTGTGACTCCGTCTGGCTTGGTCAGCTGTCACTAGATGGGACTGAGGTGATGTGTCCGTGCAAAGGGTGTGTCTCACAACACTCTCAGCCTGAAGGTCTGCTTCTCATCGATCAAGTATTGTGGTAGATTGAAGATTCCATGAAGTTGTCTCGAGATGTCCGTGATGTTTGGGTTAGATTAGCACATAAGATCTTCGAAGGATCTCCGAAGGATCTCCGTGATATCTTATCACCTTGGGGCCGCTAGTTTTAGAACTTCTCTTTTCCTACTTGAAGCATCCTTTATAGTCCCCCAGTACATTCCACGGCGGCGAAAACTTCCTTTGCGTCTACTCTGATTTTCTCCGGTCTTTTCTAGCCCTCATGCTTGATATCTGGATACAAGTCTCGGCGGACAGAAACCTACGCCTTTCCCCTCGTCGTTGGACTGATTCTTGTTTTGTCTCTGATTAAGTGGTCCTATTCGGAATGCTGGGCCTGAACTCAATTTCTTGTTATTATCTAGCCTCGTAGGTAAAGGGCATACATCTCATGTTTGACGTACCTTATCAAAAGTTAGAGTGCCAAAATCATGTCTACGCCGTTGATTGGTCGAGTTACGATGAGAGTGTCCAAGGGAATCCTAAGAAACCGAGAGCACCTGCTTGTCGGCTTGATAGGTTAGGTGTGCTGGAAATCAAGTTTCGAATCACGGTTCGACCAAACTTGAAATTCCAGTTCCCAGCCTACAAGTTCCATTCGCTTCGTCTTCGCTCTGGATTGGCAATAAATGAATTGCAGCCGTCTCCATCTCTCATCTTCGTTTCCATCTTAATTGCCCATCTTCATTCCAATGAGAATATTGCACAATAGCAATCTCTTTCTTCAAGGCATCATCAACTATACCCTCCACCAAAGTCAAGATCAACGAATCCAAATCGACCGACATGGCTGCACTATTCAAATCTCTATCAAGGGTATCACCAATTACGTAGCCCTACATCTCTTTAGTTATCCTTAGGAACTCCTTAAGCGCCGCAACCAAAAATCAATTCCTTGATCCGATAATATCCCCTTGATAGTGGAATAAGCTATAGTCTACCTATAGAATTCGATAAACCGCTCTAAATCTACCGCTACGTCAACCCTAACCGCAATCCCAAAGATAAAAGAATAGAAAAATAGTAGAACCGACTTCTTATTCTTCACTACGACAAAACTCTCGTATCAGTATCAAATCGCCCTATATTGAATATTCAATCTAAATCAGTATCGTCTACCTCCATTCACAGAAAACCAGTGGTCGATAAAAATAGACATAAAGAGGACGGACTTTATCAGGAGGTAAGGTAAGAGAAAAAGAGCTATTCCCAGTTTAAAAAGAAAGAAACACTATAATCCTCTTCAGTAGGGTAGAGAAACAGCGATTGATAAATCCCCAATCCCAATGCAAATCCATCTCCCAAACGAAACCCCCAAAACCGAGTAACAACCCACAACAAACCCCTAAACAAATCATGCAACACCATCCCTCAACCCCGCCGCCGAATCAACAATTTGATCGCGCCAGATACCACAACAATCTACAAATCCGATGACCCATTTGATAATTTCGCAGATGTAGAGTTTGAGTAGCGACATACCTCCCCCTCCATACCAACCAAGACCACGCACACCACCAAAACCACCAAGCCCCGTCCAAACCTCCCTCAAAACAACCATCACCCAAAAAAAGGTATAATGAAAATCCCAATACCACGACCTCAGAACCCCCAAAAGACCCTCGAGTTCATCCAGAGAAGTAAGCAGCGTAGTAGCGAGCGTAAGAAAGGAAAGCAACAAATTACCAACAACCACCGGATTACGTTGACAATAATCGTAAAGAGAGGACCGGTTGAAATGGAGACGGGGGAGCGATGGGATGGTGATGGGGATATGGGGCAGATGGATACAAGGGAGGATGTCGCGGTACCTTCACTGTGGGGGAGTGTGGTTAGCTTTTATTTGGGTGGTATATGGATTGCAGGGGTAGGTAGATGGGAGGTTAGAGTGGGTGATGGCGTACCTGTTGTTTTTGCTGTGGGGCGTGTGTGTGTCCGCAAGTGCAATGATGTGTATGTGCCGCTAGTGGTGGGTTAATCGAATTCGAATTCTGGTTTTGTGCGGGACCAGTCCATGGGGCTGGCTGCTGCGGTGGATATTGTGGTGGATATGTTTGTTGAGGGTATCCTGGGTATTGTTGCTGGCCTTGTTGTTGTTGCTGCTGTTGCTGCTGCTGCTGCTGTTGGTTCATCGGAGGATAGGTTGGTGGATATTGTTGGTTGTTGGGTTGTGGGAAGGTTTGGCCCGGATACTGGTTCGGATGTTGAACAGTTTGACCTGGGTATTGATTGGGCTGCTGTTGGGTTTGTCCAGGGTACTGGTTCGGCTGTGGAGCTGCATGGCCCGGATATTGGTTGGGCTGAGGAGGGTACTGATTTGGATAGGATGGAGGGTTCCTCGAGCCTGGAGGGGATTGTTGCTGTTGGCCCGGAGGATATTGCTGCTGTTGTTGACCTTGGCGTTGTTGTTGTTGTTGTTGCTGTTGCTGTTGTTGATTCTGCGGGAGGTTCGATTGAGGGGGAAATTGGGGTGGGTTTTGGGGCGCTTGTTGGACTTGAGGCCTGTTTGAGGGGTTGTTCTGGGCAGAATTTTGAGGGTACTGCTGAGAGTTGGGCTGTGCGGGAGTCTGGTTTGGGTACGCATTCGGCTGTTGCGGATTTTGTGCATACGGATCTTGTTGTGGCGGACACACTTGGGGATTTGCTAGGTTGGGGTTTGAATTTGGCTGTGGCGGGTTTTGCGCATACGGATTTTGTTGTGATGGATATATTTGGGGGTTTCCTGAATTTGGGTACTGGTTTTGTTGTTGTTGCTGGTTTTGATTTTGATAGCCAGGTTGGTATGGATTGGTAGGACCTTGGGGATACGTTGAAGGTTGAGGCTGAGCTGTATTTCCATAACCTGGCTGCGCTACATTTCCCGACACAGTTTGTGCTGGATTTGAGGTAATCCCCGAGGGAGCCTGCCCTGGAAATGGTTGTCCCGGCACTTGGGGCACATTTTGAGAAGGATTGCCCACATTGTATGGCGGGTTGTCACCATTGCTGCCGTTAGTATTTCCTGACGTATGGTTGAAACTGCCATTTCCAGAGCCAGTCGAAGTGCTGGTCGGATTTTTGGCAGGGTTGGGAGGCACTCCAGGGAACTGTGTCACGGGTGCCGCTGAATTCTGCACGCCATTAGCAGCATTCTGCTGAGTGGGTGTCTTTTCGTTCGTGGCATCATTCGTACTGCATTTGCAGCAAGTACTTTACATTACAACATCAGCTAACAGTCTACAAACCTAAGCACTCTGAGGACATTCGTACGTGTAGATATACCCCTTGGAATCCATTGGAGGAATCACAATATGCTGAGGGCGTAAGCCGGAACCCATGGGGGTAACAATCATCTTGTCGTCGAATTGCTTGTAACTGCCGTATTTTGGTAGTTCGGCTGGGTTGATACCGCTGGGAATGGTAAAGAATTGTGCTCCATTGCCTAGAACCACTTGATTAGACAATGGACGGATGGGAACGTAAGCATTTCAGTGCTTACGTTTTGCTTGGTTAGGATAGTCCTTCTTCAACTGAGCAGCGAAGTCGTCCGCGGCCTTGGGATTCGCGAACGTCAAAGCATATCGGCTCTGTGAGTTGCTGGCCTCAACAGCATATGCGTGGAAGACACCATCACTTGGTGGACATTTTTCTTTTTCCTTTTGTGGCTGCTGTTGTTGCCCAGCTTCCCTCTCTTTCTTCTTTTTCGAGAGAAGATTAACGGCTGCGGCCCCCTCTTCATCGCCAATGGCAGCAAGTTGTTTTGGATCGCTCAGATTAATACCAGCGAGAGCGCCAGCTACCATTTCTGGATTGCTATCGACTTGCTCCTGTGTCAAAGGAGGCTGGCCAGCATCCTGTCGATCCTTGTTGATCTTTTTACGAGCAAGAACACCGATGGCAGCTTTTTCCTGCTCGTCTCCAACGGCAAGGAGAGTCTTTGAAAGTTCAGCAAGTATAGCTTCGAAAAGGTTGTTGAAAACGTACCTGCGGATTATTCAGATTCAAGTCGAGGAGACTCGTCAAAAGACCAGTTGGACCGCTATCTCCAAGCGCAGAGGTTACACCTCCCGCGCCCCCAAGAGCTGATGTTGCACCTCCAAGAGGGCCTCCAGCTCCTCCCAAACCATTGGTCAAACCGCCACCGGGTACTCCTGGAACTCCGCCAGGGACCGCGTTTGGCACTCCTCCCGGGACTGTAGCATGGTGATGAGTATGGGCTTAATGTATGTGAAGAGGAATCAAGGTACCTGCAGGTAGTCCTCCTGGCACAGCATTTCCTAGGCCCCCTGGAACCGCATTTCCTACTCCTCCAGGAACAGCATTGCCTACTCCTCCAGGGACGGCATTGCCTACTCCTCCAGGGACGGCATTTCCTACACCTCCAGGAACGGCATTTCCAAGACCACCAGGAACAGCTTCGGGAAAGAAAGACATAATAACGATAACGGGGTGAGAGGGTTCAAAATCGGAAGGAAATGTTGGAGCGTTCTCCGGACTGGAAGCAACGAGATATAAGGCAGGAATGCGACTTTTTCAACGTTGCGCATATCATTTTTCCATCATCATTAGCGTGTTCGTAACGAATGACAAT
Source organism: Venturia pyrina ICMP 11032 (assembly GCA_000738655.1). Classification (NCBI taxonomy): domain Eukaryota; kingdom Fungi; phylum Ascomycota; class Dothideomycetes; order Venturiales; family Venturiaceae; genus Venturia; species Venturia pyrina. Next base: position 128,311 of record JEMP01000054.1, on the reverse strand, counting down.
CGCTAATTCATGCATGATGGTAATCTGCATACGAACGCGGCTGAGTGTTCCAACGATGATGATCCATCTTTGACACCTGCTGGTCGAGGCTATTTTGTTTTCAGCGTTGCATGGCAGTGGGAATAAATTTCTGAGTTCAGGGCCGTGGAGAGCCGTAGGCAGTAGCGCTGCATCTCTTGTGCCAGCTCACTCCATAGGGCTACAGGGCTTTACGATGATGAGTTAGCAGCATGCGGAGAAAGCTTTGGAGATCAACGGTTATTCGGAGCTGTATCGTCAAAGCCAAGTTCTGAAAGTCGTCCTCGTGCTGACTGGCTTTACTGCACCAGAGAGAAGACTATCGCTTTGAAAGGAGCAAATTCTTTCACTGTCAAGTGAAGCAAGATTTGAGTTATGGATGAAATTGGGATGTTGATGATGAGGAACAGAAGAAAGAGAAGAAATGGCTAGAATAATCGCGAGACGGCAGATCTCGGACCGATCTTCGCCGTTCCCGGGCTAACACCTCAGATGGCTTCGACCGTTCTATTTCAACAACAAAACCAAACAACATTACCTCATTTTAATGTGGGATATCTGCAGCCTGGCCATGTCTTATACGAGCCTCCTACTTTTCGAGAGTCATGATCAACACAGACCGTTTGCAATCTCGTTTTGGCGGACCGTGTCACTTCTATCCAATGCCTTGTGGATGTGGACTTGAACACCTCTTGAACTGCCCCTGATGAGGTTCCCGTCTTTTTGGTACACAGCACCATCTGTACGATGAGATGTTAAGGTTCTCATTGAGATATACGGGTAGATCTGTCCCGAGGCCATGCGCTAATCTGCAGGGACGGTCCGTAGCCCCTTCCGCTGACATTAGCGGCAGATGTGGAGAAGTGAGCTTCATCGTCATCGTTGTACGTCACTGCGGTGCTTTGTCGGACTTGTCACTTGTGGACATGTTGGAGCGAAACCAGAAGCTCACCCTTGAATAAAAGTATTATTGTGGGGAGCTGTCAGAATCTCCCATTCGTATGCTTCCTGAAGACACACCAACCACTCAACCCATTTCCGTCTGGAAAGCCAAAGGTCAAGTTGCTGCAACAACACTTGCGCCCTGTCTCTTTGCAAGCACCCAACAAGTCATGCCGTCCTGAGCATGACGATAAGAGCTTCGGTGCTTCTAGCATTGCTGACAGGATCCGCATTGGCGAGGGCACATTCTCTCGAGCCAGGAGAGTGCTACACTATTTATTCGTGAGATTGAGTGCTCCATGTTTCTGTGAACTGTCATTGAGTTGAAGCAGCTGTCGACCCAAAAACGGAATATGCTCGATCCCGTCAGGCACAACCACCTTCCCCGGGCTCAAAGAACCTGTCACCACGCGTCCAGCTTTGACAGCTTCTTGTTCGAAAAGTACAGTATCACACACGGTCCACGCATCTAGACCAGACATATGTGATTGCCATAGACCAACCTCCGACCATGTTGATCAACCACGGCCGACAAATGACTACACTCCTCCGCGACCCGGGCGCCCTCAAGAACCGTTGAGACAACCAAGTCCGAGTTGCGATACATCCAGTACTATATACGACCCAAGAGTGTGCAAAGAACATCCCTTGTATCAGCGGCATTGTGACCATCACCACTCAGATCACAGCTTTGAGAAATGCTGTACCCATGACTCGAAGTGTCCCGATTACGATGCCAGATGCGACTACCAACGACCGAATTATGACCCGCGAGAATGTCCTCACAATTCAGCTTACGACGAGAATTGCGACTCGTTCAAGAAGCCTGTAAGGAAAGAGGAATGTCCAGATCATCCCAACGCATGGATACCACCTCCAGGACCAACTAGTACGCTATCACAGGGGACATTAAATGTCAACATTCAAGTTCACCTCTAACAATGCCAGACTCGATGTTGACCACGCCATTTCCAATCGTATCCACTGTTACCATCTCGACCACCATAACCTCGATTTTCACGATTTCAACTACCATCACGTCGATAGCCACTATTTCGTCTCCTTGCGCTCATGAACAACCAAATGCTTCAAATAAGCCTCATCTGAACCCATGTAAGTACTGGGACGCGCGTTTTCTAGCACAAAAACTCACGTTCGCTTCTAGGTGATCCAAGTCATGTCTCAGCGTGCTTATGCAACATCAACCAACAGCCAACTAGACAAGAACCACACGACAACGACTGCAGCACCGACTACAACAACCCAACCCCAGAAAATACAGATGCCTGCTCAGATATCAATTGGAACATGGCATGCGCAAACCAATGCCCTGACAGCTACACTTTTGCAGGCATCGAGTACATCAGAAAATGCGACGTAGCTACTTTTCTCACCATGCCCGAATTATCGAAAAAGGGAGAATATAGCGGACCAAAAGAGTGTATAGAAAAGACATGTAATGACAGGACGGATTGTCTTGGAGTCGAGTGGGAGCGGGGTGTTGATATTTGCCATGTTCATATTAGACATCCTTCTAGCAGACCGGCGATCACGCAGCCACGTATGGGGCATCATTTGCTTTATAAGAAGGAATTGGATGCGTTGGTTGCTTGAGGGTTGATTTTGAAGTCTTGATTGATGTTGTGGTTGTTGAAAATTAGAGAAATGGAAGGATATTTATTGTCTGTTTGAAGAAGGGGTTATTGCTAGTTGATGGTATTTATTCTTGATCGTAATTCGTACTATAATTTGACTTTGTGAGAAGTCTACACTACCCGCTTGTAAGCTGTAATAAGAAAATCTTTTTGTATAGATTATCTACGTATACCTGTAGTTTTAGTATCTTTACGTTTAACCTCCCTTGAAGTCGTAGAATTGTTAGTACGTCTTATATCTATATCTATCTACTACTTCTTTAAAGGAAAAGTATCTCCTCTAATACCTACTTTTATAATGGACAGATATAATAGATAGATAGCCGTGCTCGAATACCTTTTTTTCGTTTTTATTATAGAGTTCAAAGGGTCTGGATTTTTGGAAGCTTTTATCTTCTTCTTGAGAGTTGAGGGGTGTGGTTTTGAAAAGGAAAGAAGGAGGATTTTATTAGGGAGAATTGGAATAGCGGGGATATAACAGTCTAAGACCGTCTATCTATAACAGATTAGTTAGTAGAGTATTTAGAAAGTTTAAGAGAAGGGATCGAGATTTAGATAGCACCAAATTGCTTCGTTCCAGTGAGAAATTGGGATAGTGGTAATCGGGCGCTATATCGCAACGTTTTATTATACAAGCGGAAAATGTCGCTTGGATCAGTATCAAGACGTTTTCTTCGTCGCTGACTACGTGTTTAACTTTTTTGAGAAGCTGGAAGAATAGAGATAGAAGGGTGGTGAGATTCCAATAGTAAAAGATATACAAAATATATCGATCAGCGGAGCAAAGGTATCTCGCAAGCGAAGAAACTTCGATGAAGAAGACCAGATATAAAAGACGAGCTACAAACTCAATGTCGATAATACATTTCTCTCGACCATCACAAAAAAAAAAAAGAGAAGCAGGAGGATACCAGACCCCCCTCTCCCTCTCCCTCTCCCTCCTCAATTCCCATAGACCAAACTAGAATAACTACTCAGATTATTCGGTTCCTCAGCCGTACTATCCGTCACGCTCGCTGCTATGCTCGAAAACCCCTCACTAAGCACTTTACCCCTGTCCCCTTTCCTTTCCCTCTTGACCTCTCTCCCATCATCGCCTGCATTGTATCGTCTCTCATCGCCTTCCTCGCCTCTGTTATCCCATCTCCCGTCGTCTCTGCTGTTACACTGTCTACCCCAAGTGACGACACTCTCATCATCCCATACCTCCTCCGCGTTGAAATGGTTTCGTTCGGCGAGGGTGGCTAGATACCTTTTGGCGGTTTCTTTTTTCTCGTGCGCGGCGGTTTTGTGTTTTTGGTGGGAGATGATGTAAGCGGTGATGGCGCTGAGGAAGAGGAGGAGGGTTGGGAGGAGGATTGCTAGGAGGATGATTGTTGGTTGGGAGAGGGCTTGTTTTTGTGGGGGAGGCGGTGAGGGATTGGTGAAGTTGGGGTTGGGACTGATTGTTGCGAGGGTGTGGAGGGTGGAGGTGGGGATGTTTGCGTCGAAGGTTGTTGAGGTGGTGGGCGGTGGGGGAGGAGTGGTGCTTATTGTTGAGGCTGTTGGGGGTATTGATGTTGTGTCTGCGCTTTGGGTTGCTGGGGCTGTCCATTGGATGTTTGGAGAGCCGGTTGAGACTGTTATGGATAAAGTGGCTACACGAATGAAGATGTTAGGCAAATTGTTGATGGAGGTGAAGCTGGACTGTACTTACGGGTCGTAGTAGGTAAGGATGTGGTCGTAAGGGGCGATGTCGTAGCCGAATCAAGAAACTGAAACAGAGTGCGCGGATACAAGTTCGGTGATATGGTATCGGGGATGCGGAAACATGATATCCAAATGGTCGATGTGACTTTGGCGTAGTTTGGATATATGGTGACGGTGTCACACACGGCCCCATTATTGCTAGAATCGCAGTGAATAACAGCAAATCATCCACCCTTTTATTGTCTTACCAGGTCCTCATTCGGGACAAAATATCTACAATCGTACCGGTTGAGTCGCACTTGGTGTACATACCCATATCACAACCTCCATAAACTGTTCGACTACCACTTCCCGCGGTAGTTATATGAAAGGTATTTTTTGTATTAAAGCAGTACTTAGTTGTTACTGCGGTCCGATATCAGCTCTTCAATCCGACACACTGGGCTTTGATTGTACTTACTGGTACCTTGTTCTGTATACATGCCAATGACATCGCCATTCGACTTCGCGTCACTGGAGGTCAATAACCTAGTTGATCCATGGGACACAAGCCCTGAAGCATCCGTCATCGTGATGGAGAGCACCCTCGATACGACGGAGTTGGGATTGGTTGACGGCTCATATGTCGAAGAAGTCAGACCTCATGAGCTGACACTGGCCATGAAATGAATGGGCGAGCAGAGGCCATACTGAGCAGTACAAAGTATGCTTCAGTTGTCATCTTTCTTGTCAAGCAGGATGAGAATTGCGAAAAAGTCAGATGGGAAGGAAACCACAAATTCCACTCTAAATCTGAAATCGGACAGCGAAATAGTGGCAAGAATTCTCCAGGGCCTTTTTCGTGCCATTCCAGAGCGTCCGAAACAACGGCCAGAATGAGCTGAATTGTAAATGGTCGGTCCAGAAACAACGGCGGAATGTATCGACGCTCTAGGCACGCGCAGCACCACAACAAAGAGGGTGGTCAGACATGGCTGCTCGAGATGGTGAAAGTTCATCAATTGTGTTTCCTATGCTTGGACGAGAATTGAAAGGTCGAAAGATAGCATTGATGCTGCGACAGTTTCAGTAACTTCTTTTAGCAGAGCGGAAGGGATAAAGAAATAAGGAGTCATGTTATCGTTATTGTTACCGTTACCGTTACCTGGACCGTAACTGTTCCCATTCCCAATTACCGTTCCCATTACCGCTGAACAGTGCGGTTGCTTGAATAACTACAAATGACCAACCGAGCGAGTGGACGATTTTACTAACACTGCAGACAGCGAGTCCCGTTCCTCATCCAGCGCCTCTCATTCTTTCGAATGTTAAATACCTGTTTTTCGTCATTGAAGAAGGCTGTCCTACTACTCCGAATAAGCCTCTGGGACATTTTCTGTGGATGATGACCGTGACAATGTAATATCCTGCTCCTCATGTTTGTCGGAGACGCAAACAGTGCACACAACAGTCTTTTCAGTGCGATAGCTTTTAATGCTTTCCTTTGTCCCTAAGTCTGTCGAGACGCTCAAATTCCATGTCAACGAGCTCAGTTTGGTCGGTTTGCGATACGTTTCGTGTCGTGTCCATCTCAATGTCTTCTGTGCATTACTCCGATTGCGGAACAAGCAATCTTGCAGCCCGTTGACGAAGAGGACGCAGCAGACAAAGGGATATCGAATCCAGTAGACCATCCGCCGGAACACTCGCACACGAGCTAGACCTCTCCTTGCTCTTCCTTGATGCTCGGTTCCGAGATGACTTTGCAAGCACCATTCAAGAACAATGTAGCAAGCACCCAAGGTCATGATGACGCAGCTGATAGACGTACCAGTAACCCAGCTAGCTCTCGTTATCGGATTTCGCGCTCTATTCGTTTGAATGAGATCAATGTACCCGCCCCCTGGTCCAAAATTGGCGCTCTTGCAGCGACAATTGACGTAAAGACCAAAGCTTTGAGCGAGTAAGATGTATAGAAGTACGGCGGCGTTCGCAAACTCCAAGGGAACGAAGATAAGATAATGCATTTTCTCACGAGCTCGTTGGTCATGCCATGCTCGAACCGAGGCGACAAGGGTTCGTCGTAGATCGTCTCTTTTGGCCTGCCGATGTTTGCTGCTGTGAAAAACTGCCAGAGCTGCAGACACAACTCTGATAAGAGCATTTTCGACTCTAGCACGTTGCGTGGCGACCCAGCTTGATGTTTCTCTGAGGAATAGGGAGTCCATTGTACTCTTCCTCGAGGGAGGAGTTTTCAGACAACCAAACCTCTCCTGGCGCAACCTTTCTTCTTCTCGATCTTCCGGGGAGAACGAGGTCAATCTCCAGATCAAAAATTCCAGGAAAACCAAGAATAGAGAGGCCAAGAAATAGACGAGAAACCCCAAACTCCTGCAACCCAATCCCACCGTGGGCGTAAAGAATGAGACGATGAACCCGCCAAGGCAGCAGCCGCCGACCACAAGAACGGCACTACAGACTTGCCAAAGCTGGCGGAAGTCGAACCAAAAGAGTCCACGACCTGGTGAGCCGAGTACAAGGCTGATACGTGCCTGCTCTTCATCCGCAAGCCAGTTTCTTCCATGGTCGGCAATGTGACAATTCTCGATTTCTGATAGAAGAGGGTGAGCGACTCCATAATGCCATCGCACTCTTCCTTGTCCAGCAAAAGAGGTGAAAAAGCCGCCTTGGAGTTTGTGAGACTGGCTGCTGATCTTAGTGACTCGATCTTTCATTGTCTGAAATTCTGGCAGGTAGCGAAAAGTGTCAATGTAACGTCCGCGAATTTCAGGATTCTGAAGGGATCGAGACACTAGGTCCACTAGAGCGTTGATCTCATCTCGCATTTCTGAAGCAGACACTGAGACACAGTCAACGATGCTACACAAAATCAGAATTGGAAGCCAGGAGAGTGCAAGTCCCATGGCCAGTTCGTGGGCAGTCGTGTTCTCGCCCAACTTCTCGAAGGCTGCCTGGATCGAGATTCCCAAGGAAAATAGAAACCACATGGTAGAGATGAAGATAGGCACGGCGTTTCTTCTTCTATGTCGACGCAGCATGCGGGCCAACTCCTGCCGTGTTTCTCGAATCGTCTTGTCCGTGCCCTCAAGCTCAAGGTTCCTGCTGAAGAGGGCTATACGAAGGAGCCCTTGAGCTTCTGATTTCGATGTGTGCGTTGTCTTTACCGAGTATTGGTTCTAGGGCATGGTTAGTGGTGTATGGGCATAAGTCTCAGTCCCACAAGAGGGTCTGATGTTATGAGTTGCGCCTCACCATAGTCACCAAGATGTAGAAAGAGTCCCTCATACTGCGGAAGTCAACGAGTCGTTTGTCCAGGTCAAGCTCGCCTTTGATCGGGGGATCATCGTAGCCAACAGCCATGTCCACTATGCAAAAGGTCAAGATCGTGTACAGTTACCAGGACACGAAAGATCCGCTTACCCATCATGGCGCACTTTCCGGAGGCTGAAATGTTCCAAAGAATGCAAGCCAGAGAACTCCTAATATTTCTTAGCAAATTGTTGCTCAGAGTAGAGATGGCGGGAAATACATGGGACTACCGAGCCAGCGGGCTAGAACCAAGAGTGTGTTCCAGAATTGGTTACTGATGAAAGGAGCTTGCAGTAACATGCCTAGAACAGGCAAAAGCCATGTTGAGAGAGTCTGAGCTGTTTCGCTCCATGGATACCGATCGTTGCCCGTACCACATAGAGCTTCGCATCCTTCGAATGATATCTGTCGCGCCGGGTTTGGCTGGATATTGCGAACCGGTCCAGTCCAGCTGTAGTTCTGATATCGCGGCCAAGTACCAAGGTACGTTTCGCGGCAGACGGCAAAATCTGTGGTCTTCGGATGAAGCATCACAACTTTGCAGTTCGCAAGTCAAGACGAAGGCGACGGACATCCAATGAGGGGCAATCAGGGCGGTAGCGGTCTTATCCTCCTACTCCGTACCTACGACCCAGCCAAGGATTATACGAGATGATGGCCATTGCCCATGATGACCCCTCCACAAAATAGATGAAGTCAGTATAGAGAAGCGACTATCATGGCGTTGTGTCCGTCGGTGATGTCGCCCTGCTACAGGGCCCTGTACACAGTATACTGTGTATCTACTATGAAGAGGATGCATCCATTGTATTTATAGAAAGTCAGAAATAGCCCGAGGATGTGTGCTTCGTTGATGACTCGGAGTCGCGGAGCTTCATTTGTTTGCAGATGTTGATCCACGTGATGAAGATGGCCGATGACTAAGAGGCCGCCAGCCCCGGCTCCCCGGCTCCCCGGCTCCCCGTCCCCCCGTCTCCCCGTCTCCCCGGCGCTACTACTGTGTACTACTAATAAAGAGAGCATATACGGAGTACAGGCTGAGAGGTCACAAACACAGCCTGAGATATCTCCCCACGCACCCACGCACCCACACTACCTTGTAGGGCTGTGCCGCAAACACAGCCCACTTTTGTCTTCATCAAATCATCTACACAGTAGTTAGCACAGGAGTCCATCACTCACCTCGCGCTATTCGGTGAAAGACAACGCTGGTCGACCTGCTCCTCAATCTGTCGCATAAACACTACTCTCCAGCATGGCAACTTGGCCAGCAATGCCTCCCTTCTATGACATTTCCACCTACATCAGATGTCGAATTGATGCTCACTGTAGCGTTAAGATGACATTCCCACTGGAGAAACTGCCTTCTGGTGAGCTCGAAGTCCTAATATCTCAAGCCCAGGGATTAACGCCTTGGCAGAACTCAGACTTCGAATATACGAGCTGGCTTTCGCATTCCCAATGGAGACTGTCCACCTCGAAAGGTTCACTTTCACCAACCACGAGGAAATATGGTCTCCCGAAAAGCATGCGATTGCTGGAGAGTGTAGTTTCTATCCTTACGGTCTGAAACGAATCCCAGTATCTTTGCAGATCGAGGCTCTCGCATGTGCTTACAAGAACACCATTTTTAAAGCCACCCAGATGGATCAAATCATTCGACTCTATCCAATGCTCGGGCACGTGGGTCTGGCAAACATCGAGACCATTGAGATTGACTGGATCAAGACGGAAGACGTCAGTTTTGCCAATGGATTTGCAATAAAATACAGTGACGCGCAAGCTCTTCAAGCCATTTCTTTATTGAAGTCGATGCCTAGACTCAAACATCTCAGCATTCAACTCAATGGCTACGCATTCACTCTTGCCTACGCCAACGCCAAACAGCGCAGAACCCAGTCCCTGGAGAAGGACAGTGATCTCTTCGAGGCGTATCGTCTGCGAGACGTTATAAGCCACTATCATGATCAACAGGGAAATCGCATCGACGTGGGTGATATTCACCTGGGATCGATCGTCGAGATTCCTTCGTTTGGAACCTGGTGGAAGGTTAAATCCCGATATGAATGTGTCTCATACTTGCATCTCAACATCGCTCTATGCGACCCATTCTTCGAAGCTCTGGCCAGCCTACAAGGACTGAAGACCTTTGAGTTGAATCAGACACCTCATCTTCCCGATGGTCTTGATCCACAGATCCCGGCTCTTTTGGAGCGCACAATCACTACTTCACGCGCACTTGCAGACCCGGTAAATCCATCGCTGGATGACAATCCCTGGCTTGCCCAAGCTAAAGCCCTCGATGTCAAAGACGAGGGTCTTTTCCTGCGATTGAGGCACAAATAAAACTGAATGGTTGAGCGATCTGCGAAATCCCAAAAGATCGTCCTAAGTATATATAGCTCTGGCTGGGTATCTTCCCGTATGCCTGTCAAGCTGAGATGAAAAATATCCGTGGATGTTCCTTGATTCTGCATGCTTGATGAACGATCAGCAAAAAGTTATCATGGCCACCTCATTCGGGTTCCAGGGCCAAGAATTTACTCAAAATTTCAGCATCAGCACGTCGATAGGGGCGAGGAACGTCCCGTGCGCGAGAAGAAGTAATGAGATGCACGATATTTTGGTCAAGTGGGCTCTGGGACTAGGTTTGAGCCCGGCCCAATTTTCAAACCAGCATTTCCGTGCGCGGAGGAGAACTATAACACCGAGAATTGTTCGGGCTCACTTGATATTGAGAATGACGAATCTTCGTTCTTGTAACATACTGGGATGAATTCGAAATAATCTCTGTCTTTAGTCACACTAATTCGGTCACACTGCATTGCAATTGTGAATGTCTGGAGTCCTGGTTGCAAGGAACGGTCTGAAACCGCGGGACATCACAAGTTCAGCTGTGCCTCTATTCATCCCAACCGGTCCGTTGATCTGGATGGATGAGCTCCTCCAATAATGTTATCAAGCTGTAAGGCTGGGATAGAGAGAATGTGGGAAAAGGTTTATCCACATTATACCCAAAACTAAGCCACTGGAAATACTTGTCTAGATTAAAAATATGTATATGGAGAAGATCATCCGTTAATTACTAAATTTACTCGATCGATAATCAAGAGTTCATCTGTCTATCATGACCCTGTTCATCAGATCATTCAATGAAGAATTGTGTGCAGGGCCTGGACGCACGTGCCGATGGTAGTTCTTGCGATTTGACTTTGTGAGGCTGCCCAAAAGCGTGCACTCTCCCAACATCATCTCCCTACTAGGTAATTGCTTATCATGTCAAAGTATCTGAGCCACTGAATACGACACGTTACCTATAAGAAATTGCTGAAGGCCACGCCCTAAGCTGTAGCCGAGACTTGCCGCGACTGGCCGCGATATCGAATAGATCGGAGTACAGAGAGTCGGATGTATCGCTTTATCGCCGGTGTAGTATAAATGAGCAACCTGTGCTGACATATTCCCGCGGATTCCGGCTGCGGTACCTCACCTACCGCAGCTTATTTCTTCCGCATCAGCACAAAAGCGATGGCTTGCGTTGTTAATCCTGCCTGATATACTTACAAAAACAGATCCAATGCGTATGAAATGAGCAGATTTGCGCAAGAGATCGGGACGATAAACCTTGCATCATGTGATAACCCGAGCAGCATGTAAAATGTCGAGTCCCTGCTGATGCCTTCAGGCACCCATCCCCATCTCTCCAAGCTGAACCGTAAACACACGATCATCTCCATCAACCACACTTTGGACGTATTACTGCCCGTCTTTCTCGAACAAGGCTCACACTCTTGTACGTTCCGCAGAGCATAAGCTGTCCAATCTTCTGAAGCTATCCGCACATCGTACTACACGCGGGACAGCATCGAACGACCTTCCACCTCCGCTAGATACATCGAATCTTGCGAGACATCTGATAGTATCTCCGAAAGCGGTATGCTGCCTTTCGGGACCTTATTGATCCCTCGTATCTGCGCCTGAGGGGGATTGTCGCGCTTGGAGACTGCATCCAACTCCCTTCGAAAATCGAATGATGGGGGAGCTCGGCTGAATACCCAGCCGTTTCTTCTGCTGCGCCATTCATCTGTTGATCGTCGGTGCCAGCTCCGATAGGCAAGGCCGTCTCCAGCACTCTGCTTTGATCGTAGCACGGATACCGCGGTCGTTGTTCAGTCATTCTTCAGATCTTTACCTTCTCGATAACCACTTCACGGACAGTATCCATGCTTCGAGGCTGAAACCGGTCCATACTCTCTTTCGACCTGGCCAACAAATCTACCCCGGATTAGTTCCCCACGGGGCAAAGAGAGCCTCGCAATAGTTCATGCTGGACCTGCTGACAGGTCTAAGGCTGTGCAGCATTTAGAATAGGCTGACCAATTACATGTCTGCCACATCTGTTCAACCCACATCGACTGCGCACGGCACAACATCCACTTCAACCTCGCCAAGGCACCGTTTTTTGGGATTTACATGCAACGTCTTTCAATCCGTCAAGTGATGCGAATGTATATCCACAATTGCTGATTTTACTAGGGTCCTCGGTCCACCTCGGCTACAGGACTATACGACTTCTTCTCGTCCGTCATCGCAGAGCTACGTAGCTTCTACCTACAATCTCACTTTTCACAATCCTGTATAAAGTGCAGGTACATCAGCTGCTTTGTAAAGGGTAGCACAGATCAGACCTCTTCATTCGGCAAAAATAATTCATTCGAAAAGGCACCGAGCTTTTCAGCCCATGGAATTCGTTCCGCAATTCTTCTGTCTGCTACTTAAATCTATACAATGATCCTACCCTTGTAAGTCTACGGTTGAGTTCTTTTCAGTCCCTACAAGATCGTTATTGCCGTTTGCGGTCTTGAATTGCTAGGGAAGGGCTACGTCATGCATCATTGGGTTTCCCTTCCATTTCCGACCTCAGACTCAACCTATTTTCTAAGCGACTCTCTCTAATTGGCAGTTGTAGAATCACAAATTGAAACACGTTTTGTATCCAAACACATCAACCTTGTAAGAAGCCAGAATACCAGGATGTCTCCATCTATCGAGAACCAGACGCTCAACGGCAATTCCCAAGGATCCCAGACCAAAGCCCTCAACGGTAACGGCAACGGAATCGCCAACGGAAACGGCCAAGCCAATACAGCAACGGATGTCAAAGATCTCAAGGACCGCCTGTTCGTCGAACGGTCCGAAAAAGCATTCGGCAGCCGCGCCGTCTCCCTGATCGATCTCCCAGCCGGCTCCCTCTTCCTCAGGATCACCCTGGCAACACCATCAACCAAAGCCTACTCCTCCGTCCAAACAGGTCCAGACAGTCACATCGAACTAAACAGCGACATTGTCTTCATAAATCATTCCTGTAACCCCTCTGTTGTGTTCGACATGGAGAAAATGGAGGTTAGAGTGAGTGAACAGAGGGATTTGAAGAAGGGGGAAGCTTTGACGTTTTTTTATCCGAGCTCTGAGTGGGATATGGCGCAACCTTTTAGTTGTACGTGTGGGGAGAGTGAATGTAAGGGGGTTATTGATGGGGCAGGGAAGATGGATGAAGGGGTTGTTAGGGGGTATTGGTTGAACAAGCATATTGAGAGTATGTTGGATGAGAGGACTCGTGATAAAAGTGGAAGTGCATAGGGTGAGCATCGGATGAGATGACCAAGGGTGATCAGAGCACGCTTGGTGCAGATTCTACGGTAATTCCTAGGATCGGTCTTACCGTAGGAACAGAAAAGACCATGGATGCGGTGGGTTTATCAACTAAACCTAAAATATCGCGGGTTCCTGGGTAGGTGAGTGACGAAGGTTTGCACAAAACTCATTCATGTCAATCTTTTTGAGCTCTACCAGCCCCTTTCCTACCCTTCTCACCACCAGCATTTCCGCATACGGGCGAGTTACCAAAGATATCCAGTCTCCCGGTTCTCAAAACACGTCAAGGATTCAAAACATCGCGCCCATCGCTATTCCCGAGAATCCATCAAGGAAGGTATCACCAGGACCTCATACTGTGTACCCATCTACTACCCCGTCAAATCTGAAGGAAGCCCCATGAACCCAAGGTAAAAACGACGCTCCATCCGATGCAATACTCAACCCCGATTCAGACTAGACTTTTCCCCGGAGTCGTAAACGCATACTGTACTGTGTCAACCCAACCCCGCCCCTCCCCGCCCCAACAGAAAAAAAAAGCCGCACTCATCCTCGTGTCTTCTCATTACTGTACTTGCATTTACTTACCTCCCCGCATCTTTCTCCCCGCCTCCCCGCCTCCCCTCACTACATGCGAAAAATCCCTGTTGGTCCCCTCGCTGTGAGGTTTTGGGATGGGTGGTGGTCTCCCCTCCGAACCATCAGAAATCCCCGTGTTTCCCCTCGTTGTGGATTTTGGGGTGGGTGGTGGCTTTGCCCCATCGTAATGAATTTTTATTTTTTTTGGGTGGATATTTGTGCGATGTTGTGTACGATTATCATGGTACTGTTGTGTGCGTGGTGGGATCACGCTTTGAAAGGGGGTGTTTGGTTCGTGGATTTGTAATGTGTGTTTGGAGTAGGGGTGAGGGGAGTGAATATGGATTTCATGGTTTGCTGGAGGTTTGGATTGAGGTATTTTGTTTGTGATGGGGATGAGTTGGTGGAGTGAATGTTTTACAAGGGGGATCCTTTGTTTGATGGGATGGGAATGAGTTGATGGAGTGGATGGTTTACAAGGGGCATCCTTTCCTTCAAAGAACTGGCCTGAGGAATTTCCTAGGGAGATGGGATTGAGTTGAGAGGAGTGAATGTCTTACAAGGAATCCTTCATCCAGAGAATTGGGTTGAGCTATTTTGTTGGTGATGGGAATGAGTTTAGAGGAGTGGATGGTTTACAAGGGAATCCTTCATTCCAAGAACGGGCTCGAGGTATTTCGTTAGTGACGAGAATGAGTTAAGAGAAATAACTATTTTACAAGGGACATCCTTCCTTCGAAGAACTGACTTGAGGTATTTCCCAGGGAGATGGGAGCAAGTCGAGATATATTTGTTGCGAGGAGAGTAGGGAGAGTATCAAGCAAATAGGTGGAAAAGTGGAATTTCTGGGTAATTACCTAATATCACCGATTTCCGTCCTGATATGTCTCGCCTCATCTCTTCTCGGCATGACGTGACATATCATTCCCAGTGAGATATTTATATCACTGTTACTGTGCTACAAACGCATGTGTGTAATAATAACATCCATCCCGAGAAACACCAGACCCGAGAAACCATTCACGAACCCGAAAAGAAAAAAGGTTCTGCAACAACAAAATTGCGAATAGCGAATAAGGTTTGCACGTTTTTCATTTACGTTGTTTCATATCCCCATATATATATTCACGTTTTTCAGCTGAGTTGTTCTTGTCCTTCATTTATTGTGGAGATGAGTTCGGTTGAAGTTCGGTGAACTGTATTCCTTATATAAATATAAATATATATATATTTTGGGGGGCCTGGCTTGGCTTGGATTTCACGTTTGCATACTGGTGCTTACTAATTCGCTTATGAACATACTCTATGGGACTGTGGGTTCTAGAAGAATCTAAATTCTTAAAGGTTAAGATTTTGCAGGTCTAGATAGTTCTATGGATAAATTGGATTCTTATTGTGTCGGCTCGAACTCCGACACAGAGTTGAGACAGCGACTAGTTCTAAACGATATTCTAGACTCATCTCCAATATTCACCAGAAGATTTTTGTTGGCGTCAGGAGCCGCGAGAAAGCATCAAGCCTCCAATTCCCTCTCTATCAACAAAATCCTTCGTCCCCTTACAAACAAGAAGAATGAACTAAGACTACGAAGCAGAGCAACCGACTCAAGGGTTTTTTTGTTGACCAAGTCCCGCAGTGGTATATTGCAGCACCCATAAGTACGAGTAAATACTGAACCACAATATGATTCCTACATTTTGAATATTTCAGTGACCTCAACCTCCTCTTACCTCACTCTCTTCCCATCCCATTTTCTACATTCGCGGTGACCACACAAATAACCAATAAACTAGAAGTTCTAGCCTAATATCTGTTCTACTACAGAACAACGGCTATCCCATTTCATCCTCAAAACGCCACTCCAGTACACAAGGAAACAACCACGATTTCCCTCTCGGCAGAGCATAAAGCTCGAGGATACAAGGGAATAAGACAACGAAAGAACTGTACTATTACATTCAATATATTAGGGAGCGTTTAAAATCATACCCTTCTCGCCAAAAAAGAGGTCTTCCCAATACAAATTCATTATTCCGTTTCGCACACCCACACCCTCCCTCCAAAAACACAGATTTATTCCAGAAAAGAAATTCGTGGTAGAAGATAACACAATCATCACCGTGAATCGATGGATTGATATCTACCCATCTCCATCGCGCGAGGAGAAAGGAAATAACCAGATCTATTTACATACTTTTCCGAACCAATACAGATTTGGATATTACTATCTTTGATTATGCGGAAATGGGATAGGAAGGTGTCCATGTTGATATAGGATAGCTGTAGAGTACCGAGAGAGACATCTACCACGAATCAGGTCAAGTCTATGAAAAGGTTGACCTTGCTAGAAACGAGATCGAACTTGCGATGATCCCGATGGAACTAACAATGAAATATTTCCATCTACCCAACTCACAAAAACATCTCTCCTCTCTTCTCAACAGCAACCTCTCACGATACGTTCGCCTCCCTACATGCCTATTCACACCACCAATAGCGGGCACGAAATCCTCGAACCAATTTTCTTTAATCCCCATACTAGCAGAGACTCACTATAAGCCACACAAATAAGCCCACCATCCACACAATTTCTACCCCCAAGCTCCCAACAACGAACAAGATTTCCCCCACCCACCACAAAATGCATTCCCCCATCCCCCACAACCACCACCATAAACCCAAAAGCTCAGAAGAAGCAGAAGAAGGAAAAGAAGGAAAAGAAGAAAAAGTACCCACCAAAACGCAGCCAGGACACACCAGCATTGCAACGAAGGACAAACCGCGAAATCCATATTTCCAAGTCCCTACAGCAGGCAACACCAAAGCGAACCAATCCAACCTGGCTAAAGCGACGGTGAAACAGCGATCTAGATCGTGAATTGAATCTCAGCATCGATTTTGCGGTTCCAATGTATTTTACATCCACAAGCCGGACAATGCAATGTTTTAGCTACAGGGTGCTAATGACCTGGTAACGCGCGATCGAGGTATCGTATCGTTTAGCTTTTGGGTAGAGGATGTCTTCATCGGAGGGACGATGCATCGACATTCGCGGCCGTAGACTACGTATATACCATTTGATCGTAGCCGTTCGCGTGTGAGGATGGACAAAGCCATCGAGGAAGAACGACGCGGTGATAATAGATGAGGGTGCATCAAGTCGGATCGACTATCACTGAGGGCGGCACTCCAGACCTACGTCGGAGATGACCAGCTCCTAAACGTCAGCCCTGTCCACAAATATGCTCAATGCCATGTCGACGGCAGCAAGTCTTCAGCAGCTTGAACAAGGCGAAGGCCAGTATTTCTACGTGCGCAGTCTTACATTAGAAGCCCATTATCCGAATGGAAAGTTCAAGGCGTGTGGGGCGAATTTTAAGATGAGGACGCGTCTGCTGAAGAGCTAAGACACAACAATCTCGATCTGTTCACCATCGATCGGACAACAGGCCACAGGGAGTTTACAGACAAAGCTCAGGGCCAGTAACTGAGATGAAGGCAACACTCATTCCTCGACGCATGGGATGAGAATCAAGCGCTTGCGAGCACGACGAAAAGCTAGTGCAGCAGGCATACGGGACAATATCCGCCTGTGACGGATAGCAAAGTCGAGGGACATGCTCTCGAGTCGAATTAAAGCGCAGAAAGCATGACCGGCTGGACGGGGTGGACATCATGAGTAAATCTCCAGCTATGATATCGAGCTCCCGCCATGAAGCTCGGTATTTTGAGTAAATTCCAGACTCTCAAGGGACACAGTGCACTTCCGAAATGCCGAAGCAAGCACAGAGCTTTCAATTATCTTCAGTGGCGCCGAGACACTATAGAGGTAGTGTCTCAGTAGTTTTCATCTAGTCACTTATCAGCCATTGATGGTAGAAGGAAGTGGCACAAGCGCCGTACAAAATATTAGAAATGGAGCCACTGTTATCCTCACATCAGTAGTATAACATGTCACAATGGCCGTCGTGCCATTTCCAACAACTGGTCTCGTGCTTGAAGTGAAGGCTCTGGCAGAATGGCAGTGCACTAGACTTCTGGCAATCCCGGAAGAACGAGAGCTCATATTTCTGGTAGTAGGCTAGTATCTGGTGGCAGCACTGACCATACTTGTGCAAAGTGTGCATCGTCGTTCCCAAAAAAAGGAAAAGAAAAGAAAACTCCACATTCTTTGTGTATCAGACTGCCGCCCGTGATCTCGATGCACCGGTCTGGTCATATAACCGTAAATTAGTGATGGTTTATCAAGCTTAGCCGTCATGAGATCCGTCTCGGCGCGTGGTTCCGCTCTGTTTTCAGGTCATAGAACCGTATATTGCGACGACTCCACGCATAAGCGACGTGAACAGGATTCACAGTGGCGACGCTCATTGATCCAACGAAGTGGCTCATGGGCTTCAAACGTTGACAATCTAGCGATTTGCTGGCCACATCAGCATACTGCGGTTGATTAGTGTGATTGACTGAGGCCAGACGCTTTCTTCGGAGCTTTACATAGCAATCTCCAAGCTCTTGCCTATATCCCCGTTATGGGGGTTTTCGTTTATCTCTGCTTCTCCAATTCTTGAGTCGCCCTGAAGTAACAGTAGGAGCGACTGAGAAGGCAGCAGCACCCGTGCCATCAACTTCGATCCATTGCTCAGGCTCTGACCGTTGGCTTCCAAGCCCTTTTTTCAAGGAGTTTCCGCATCGATAATCCCTCTCCTTTGGCTTCATTGTCCGGCCGCTTTCTGTCACGTCCAGAAAGGCCTTCATCTTGCTCGAAATACTGCGCGTCTATCCCATTCGTTGCTTTGGTCGCATGTTCTTGCCTCTGCTTTGGTGCAGACTTGTACGAGTATTGCGACATGTTGCCCTTCGCGCATTGTGTCACCAGCACGACCCACGCATCAACTCGCGGTGTTTGTTCCATTCTCTTCGTTCGTTTTGGCCGTAATCGCTGGGTAAGGTGGTGAGGCAGCAAGGAGCCAACCAGTCCAGCCGACGAAGTTCTTGCGGCGGCCAGTCCTAGATGCCCGTGCGGAGATTCAGGCCACACGGTGGACAGGAGTCGTGATGGTGATGTGTCACCAGGCTCTATCTGAGACCCCGCAGCGACTGCGCCCGGCGGTGACGGCGGGAGGATGACGATGTCGAGGGGGTGCAGCCCTTCTGACGGGTGGGACGCGAAGCTGAGGAGCTTTGCAAACATGGAGAAGGAGGAAACGTGAAGCTCCAGGCCATCAGCTATGAAGGTTTGAGGGTCGGGTCATGAATCAGCATGTTGAGGGGCTCCCACTGCACAGATGCTCGGCGGTCTCTTATCAACGGGCGCCGGAAATGGTGGGCGAGATCCAGCCCCGCTACCTCTAATGAGCTTCGGTGGACGCGGAGCTCCATGGCATCTTGAAGGTCAGCGAGGTCTCTCCTCCTCAAGCTTCAACATATTAAAGCTTCCCCCAACAACTCTGATCACATTGCCCACACAGTCTACAACCTTCTCGGACTGCCCACTACCTACTCTGCCCGTACCACCCGCCAACAGACCCTCCAAACCTCTTTGCCGGCAATCCTACACCGTTGCCCCGGCTGTCCAACCCCCACCAATACAGCAAGACCCTCGTTTGGCGGCTCTGCCACGCCAACAGCTTGGAATACAGGACTGCAAGACACTTGAGAAGATTTGGGAACTAGCAGTCCTTCGGCAGCTGCAGACACGCGCAAGAGCTATTCACGGGGCCAGATCACCAGCTTTGTGACGCTTTTGTCTTATCCTCAGCGCCTCGTCTAGGTACCAACCAGTCGACGTCTTCTGAACAGATCACAGTTGCCGCGTACACTCTTCGCGACTGTACCTCAACTCCCAGTCTCTATCTCCTATCGACCTACTTGAATACCTTTAATGTCCCCTTCGGGTGACGCGCCGTCCATCTCGCCTTCGCCCAACCTGAACTTTCCGCACCAACGTCAGCGTACCCGTCCCGAATACCAGAACTTCCACTCGAGAACTCAGAGCCAAACTCAGAATGATATTAATCGTATGGAGGCGTATGGGGAGAAGCTTTCCAGGATTTATCCCAGGGAGCTGTAAGTGGCATATTCTCTTCCTCAGAAGCTCGTTGTTACAGAACTTTGCGTATGCTGTGTTAGAGTAACGGATCTGAGAGTATGACCTCCCTGATGGATCGTGCATTCGATTGCTGGCGGCTTCGTTTGTCAAGCGTGAGATCATTCGCGTCGAGGTGAAGTGTGATTGTAGATACGAGAGTGTACGGCTTGTTGACTGTTGATGAGTAGCGAACTAACACTACACCAACAGGAGAAAGTCACCTGGTGCTGTCACTCGACATCCTCCTCCAAATTCTCCCTATCCCGTTACCTCTCCACTTCTATCTGCCTTGGGCTCAACAACAAATACTGCGGCCCAGTACACGAGCGACTGGACAAAGTCATTGCCTTTCTTCTCAGCTGCCCAACAAAGCACGCTTGCTGGTTCTCCACCAAACGCAATCCCTGTCCCAAACAGCAGAGATGTTATATCGCCTTCTCCGCCTTCTATGAAGCCTAGGAGTCATCCAAATAACAACGCTTTTCCAAGCTTCAGCCCACTATCCCATAACATCGCCCCCACACGAGATCGCCGTGCCTCTGTGTATTCTCAGTACGGCAGTAGCTTTCCAAATCGTGGCAGAGCGCCATTACCTCACGAAGACCAGGCACATTTCTACCCTGGTGGACTGCCTGACCTTGACAGCATCGGCATGCCTCCTCGACTCCCCAACGAACACCCAGCTGGCGAGAATGGCTATTTATTTGCTTGGGACAGTCTCGCTACTTCTGGCCATCAGCCGTCGTTAGCGGCAGACAATGTCCTTTTGATAGGCCACGAAGGCGGGGTGGATGTCCTAAGGATTCATAAGAGGCGCGACCCTCCCTCGTTGATTGGTTCTATCCGCGGTCTCAAAGGAGCTGTTGTTGGCGGCAAAATACTGCCTTGGTTTGATCGCAAGGATCCAAGTTCTGCCGGCAGGCCTTACATCGCTCTTATCATTCACGGCCCTGTTATTGACGACCTCAACGACACTCATAACTCAAGCGACGAGTCTCCAGCAATTAGTCTTGAAGACGGTAGTCCAGAACCATCCACCAGACCACCTTCTAGTAAGGGAGGCAGCAATGAAGCGCCTCACAATTTCGATTATGTTACGACCGTCGAGATTTACTCTCTGTTGAATCAGAAGCACGTTGCGACATTGTATACGAGTGCAAGAAAGAACATCTTGAGCTCTCCATTCACTGGTCTAGCAGTGCCACCTCCAATTGGCGATCTTCAGTTGGATGCCAATGGAAGATGTGTCGTTGTTGCATCGGGCGAAAGTGGAGAGGTCTTCATCTTTTCGCCTTACAGCAAGCACAAGTCGAAGGGTATGGAATCGGTACGATGCGTGGGAAAGCTGTGGACTACAGTTCGCCAGCCAGAAGTTGCGAAAGGCTCTAATGGCACTCCTACCTCAGGACAAGTAAACGGAAGCGACAAGTCCGCATCCTCAAGGTCCACTCCTCTTTTCGCTCTCAGCCACCGATGGATTGCGATTGTCCCGCCGTCTTCAGCTGGTTCGTTTCCACATGGTGGTACCGCTCTTCTCTCGGAATCGGCACGTAAACCTCCTGGAATTTCATCAACAATGGCACCTCTTATGCCACAAACAACGTGCTTGATTGACACCCCAGAAGGGAGTGATTTCATGAATCGTATGTCACGAGAACTCACCCAAAATGCTATCAAGGGTGGGAAATGGCTCTTCGACCAGGGCTTAGGAGCATGGAACAATTACATGGGCAAGCCTTCTGAGGCGGCATACCGTGCAGCAGAGCATCCTGTAGCGGGGCCATTTTTCCCACCAACTCACGGTTATCACTCGTCAACGCCAGCAAATAACGAGCCGACAAAAGTCTCAATCTATGACCTGCAGAGATTCCTGGACTCCGAGGACACCAAGGTGAAGAATGTGTTTACTGCCCTCGCCACTTTCGAATTGGCTTCTGGATGTAGCTTCCTGTCCTTTGATCCCTCTGGCATGAATATGTTCACAGCGAGCCGAAAAGGCGATGAACAATTTGTCTGGCAGCTTATGAAGATGAGAGATACTCGTGCAAACTTGTCGTCGTCCCAAATCTTCACAGGCCCTCACGTTCGTCAAATTGAAAATCTTGGAAGGATGACGCCTGCCAGGATAGTTGACGTCGCTTGGAGCGTGCCGCATGGTGCAAGATTGGCAGTTTTCACCGAGCACGGCACTGTGCACGTTCATGAGATACATGCATCTAAATTTCAATGGCCTCCAGCACGCCGAGCAAGAAAAGCTACTGTGACACAACGGCCGCAGAGTGCAGAGATGAGCTCGCCAAAGGGGGGCCTGAGTTCTGCCTTTGGAGCTGTCAAGGGCACGGGCGCATGGTTGAAGAATGCTCGCGACCGCAGCCTCAGCGGACATATCACTCTTGGCAACCTTGCTATGACTCCTGCTAACTTGAGCAAGAAAGCTGTCAAGGCCGGTTTCAAGCAGGGCGCGAGTGCAGTGGCCAGTACTGTCGTTGGTGTGTATCAAGTGGGAGATAACAAGCTCCGACTACAATCGACGATCGATGTTGCCCGTCCCAACACCATTAGATGGATGACAGGTCAGCTTGAAGGTCAAATCGCAGTGGCTGCCGCTGGTGTCGCCGTCGTTTATCCTGTCCGTTCAAGAGCACAATCAGGCAAAGGCCGACGATCAACAATGAAGATGAAAATTACGACCAAGGGAGCAAAGGAGTACAAACTTCCAGGAATCCCTATTCTCGAAGCTGCACCTGCCGTGACAGCGGCACTCGAAGCTCGCAACAAGGGAACCCTGCCCGAAGAGATTATAGACCGTAATAATAAATGGACTCTGCGTGCCCCCCACTCATCCGTTCAAAACCAGCGCAATGAGAGGGAGAATTGGCATGTCATGGTCGAGGCAGAGACAAATCCACCTTATCAACCCTTCCACACCGATCGTCGGGTCACATTACAAGTCTTTGCGCCACCAGATACTGCACCACCTGCCATCCCCTACAAAGATGCATCTGCTGAGGAAGTCCGAGAATACGAGTCCGACCGTCATGCTTATGTCCAAGATGTCTTGATCCCACACACCAAGCTCGTTCACCACATCAACGATGATGCGCCCTGGCTGTTTGGCGAGCATATCCATAATCTGAGGACGATTCGTGAGGGCAATAGTGGACATGTTGACGGATTCGGTTTCAATGAAGACGACGAGGAGATGGAGAATCAGGTTGAGGCTTTGGAGGGGAGGCTTGTTATGACCACGATCCGGACTAGGAAGACCAAGGATGCCGAGGAGGAATTCTTCGAGGATGATGCCGAGATTGTGGATTTTGCTGATAATCGGGTTTAGGCTTGCCTGCCTGGACGTACATATGGGCGGTGATGTTTGGGGGCCTTCTTTATGCATGCGTGGGTTTTGAAATGTGGTGGTGCTGACAGGTCTTATGGATTTGCCATGCTGGATGGAGTTACTTGGGCGGTTGCCTCTATTTTTATCTTTCGATGAAGGAAGGCTTGGAGATGATCGGTGGACTCTTTGCATGAATGAATGGATGGATGGATACCCGCACGTTTGAGAACATGGCATATTAGATGGTTTGTTTGATGGGCGCGGCATGTTATGGGCAATGAAATACTTTTATTACAACAAATTCAACTTTTGTTTGAGCCACTTTGTTGTTTATTTTGCATTGGTTTGGAACAGGAGATTATTGTCGATTGAGATATCTGGTTCTTTTCTACATTGTTTTGTCCTGCTTTGTTTTATTCTTGATTGAGAACCCCCTTTTGTAACCTTTGATTTCTATGATTGGTTTCTCCGATTTCTTCAATGTGGATTTTGGAGGAACGGAGACTTGAGGAGATTTTTCTCAAGGCGGAGTTGAACATATGTGCGAGGCGAAGAAGTACTCGTACTCGTAGAGTCAATGGAGCACAACAAAACGCAGTCAAATTGATGGAGATCGTGACGGCAAGCGATGAACAATGGCGGTGGATCAAGATCGCGAGGCGTCATATATCGATTGGTAGGACAAATCTACACTTCGAGATGAGTAAGAGGCTCAGCTGGCTGAAGTGCATATCAATGGCGATGGTTGTTGACTTGGTGTTGATTTCTGGTTGAGGCCGAAGCGGAGATCTCCACCACGGTTCAACGGCAAAGACAACGGCTCAAGGGGTCAGGCCAGGGGCCAAAAGCGGGCTTCACCCCCGCAAAGACCTCAAAGCACAGCGCCTCATTGATGGGCTTTAGCTTGCGGGTTTACGTCAAACGCAGCGTGCCACAATACCCCTCGGTTCGGCTCTCACAGGCTCAATGATCATGTCTCGCGAGAATGGTGGTCCCTCGTCGCCGTTGCTCCTTCACCTTCTGGTTCCGTAGCTGAAGACGTTACTGGTGAGTATATGAGGAGATTCATGGCTTGAAACGCTGAGACTGATATAAACCAGAGCTGTCCGTCATCGCTACTGAATAACCGGCTCTTACCCGAACTCCCACAATGTCGTTGGTACGAACAGTGGCCAGCAAGGCCTCGCGGGCTTCGAGCTTGCTTAGGACGCTTCAAGCTCATCCTCCAACATGTCCATGCCATAGCAATCCTGCTCACCACCACAATCATAAGCCCTCTCCGTTAGCCCAGGCTAGCCGGACGCTTTCTCCACGACAAACGATCCGACAATTAGCTACTCCTGTTGACAGCAGTCAGCAGAAGGAGTATGCCTTCGAAATGGCTGCCTCGAGTATCAGGTTCGGTCCTGGCTGTACAAAGGAGGTTGGCATGGACTGCAAGAATCTTGGAGCGAAGAGGGTGATGGTTGTGACAGACACGGTGGTGAACAAGTTGACGGCCATGCAACAAGTACGGGACGCGCTTGAGGCAGAGGGGATTGAGTATCAGGTCTACACAGGAGTGCGGGTAGAGCCAAAGGACAGCTCGATCAAAGAGGCCATCAATGTCTCCAAGCCATATGCGCCGGATTTGTTCCTGGCTGTTGGTGGCGGATCGGTGATTGATACTGCAAAGTTGATGAACTTGTATACAAGCTTCCCTGACGCTGACTTCTTGGATTTTGTCAATGCTCCGTTGGGGAAGGGATTGCCAATCACGAAGCCATTGAAACCGCTCATTGCAATCCCAACCACCGCTGGAACTGGATCTGAGACGACTGGTACTGCCATCTTCGATCTTGTGTCGAAGCGGGCGAAGACGGGTGTGGCTCATCGAGCATTGAAGCCTACCTTGGGACTCTGCGATCCGCTAAATACGAGAACTATGCCGTCTGCAGTAGTAGCATCTTCAGGCCTCGACGTGTTGTGCCATTCCTTGGAATCATGGACCGCCATCCCCTTCCACGAGCGTGTCCCACGTCCATCAAATCCAATCAATCGTCCTGCTTACCAAGGCGCCAACCCAATTTCCGACATCTTCTCCCTCCAAGCTCTTCGTAGTACCGTACAGTATCTCCCACGAGCCGTCAAAGATCCCGATGACTTTGAGGCCCAGAGCCAAATGCTTTTGGCTGCCACTTTAGCTGGTGTCGGGTTTGGAAATGCCGGGGTACACTTGTGTCACGGAATGAGTTACCCAATCAGTGGGCAGAACCCAGGATACAAGCACACTGGATATGAGATCGAACAATCCATCATTCCCCACGGTGTCAGCGTAGCAGTCACCGCCCCCGCCGTGTTCAAATTCACCGGACCCAGTAACCCAGAGAGACATTTGGCAGCGGCCGAGTGTTTCGGTGTTGATATCAGTAACGTCAAGTTGGAGAGTGCTGGCGAGGTGCTGAGTGAAGCGTTGGCTAAGTTTCTGGTCGACCTTGGTGACCAGCCTAGAGGCTTAAAGCATTTGGGATTCAAACCTGAACACATTGATGGGCTTGTCGAAGGCACGATGCCGCAGAAACGGGTACTCATGCTGGCACCGAGTTTCGATCAGACGAATATTGATGCGGAGAGGCAGCAGTTGACGGAATTGTTCAATGATGCTATGGAGTACTAGGTTATTGCACTTTGGATGGTATTCCTTTGTATCTAGTTTGCGTGTACATCAATGGAAAGGAGCGATTCTGAATGTCTGGTGACCTGACTTTGAGATTATCGGTGATATTGCTTAGATAGCTACAGCTTCGTCTTCCTCCTTCACTCCTTCGTTTGCCCAGGATCTCATAGGTGCGATATCATTTCAACACCTCGACACTCGAGTACGAAATCGACGGCTTGGCTTGGCTTAGATATCAATATAGATTCCAAGAGCTTGGACTCAGTAAGGAGAATTAGGGATCTCGGGTTCGAACTAGCTTTGGGTGCTCCTACCAATCCAATCCAATCCAATCCAGCCTTGGGTGCTCCAACCAATTCAAACCAGCCTTGAGTGCTCCTATCAAACCGAACCAAACCAGCCGCACCAGCTGCACGCACCACACCGCCCCACCACGGCAAAGTAAAATATACAGATTCAGTATACATTTTCGTACCCATACATCCACATAGGTTGTATGGGGATCTTTTTACTCTTATGGATAGTAGGTAAGAGATACCTTCTTATCTTTTTGTCTTTTCAGAAGACAAGGAGATCGAGGATGGAATGGGGGATTGTTGTGGTTATTGGGATAGTGTGGGATGGTTGTTTGATGGAGGGAGGTAGATGTTTTTGCTGGGGTTGTGGGGGACTTGGGGAGGTGGATGGAGTTGGGGGTTAGGGATGATTGGTTATAGAAATTCAGGTGATTTAGTACTTCCTTTT
Organism: Venturia pyrina ICMP 11032; assembly: GCA_000738655.1. NCBI lineage: Eukaryota > Fungi > Ascomycota > Dothideomycetes > Venturiales > Venturiaceae > Venturia > Venturia pyrina. The sequence continues at coordinate 101,639 of JEMP01000054.1, read as the reverse complement.
GTTGGGAGTGGTGATGAGGAGATTTGTTGATGTGATTTGTGGGCTGGAATTGGACTCTTATTGTGGACGTGCTTGGCGCCTGGAGGTAATATCAGTGTTGCCAGCTACAAACATGACTTTCAAATGGACAACCTTTGCATTGAATATTCTCTATGCCCGCGTTGTCTTACGGTGGTATCAAAATGTAATGTACAACCAGCCTGGGATCCAACCCTCATGCTGCTCCGAATCTCCATCCGTCCCATTCATCGCCCTCATCGTCTTCATCGTCGTCGCTACCTTCCCCCAGCACAGGCTCAGGCTCAGCTTCCACGTGATGTATAGCCTCCGCCTTGCTCGCCCTGAGCCGTTCCCTCTTCTCTTTCAACTTCTTTAACCTCGCCTCTAGCACCTCCATCTCTTCAAACTCTTGTTCCAGTGCCCGTGAAGCATCCTCTTTCTCTTCCTCAATTTCTACATCTCGCGGTTTCGGGCCATTTGGCAGGTCGTAGGATCGCACATCCACTTCTGAGGCAGATATGGGCGCTGCTTCTAGCACAGCATTCGCATTCAGGGCATCAAGCGCTGTTTTGGACTCAGCTGGTATCGAGGCTATGTCCTGTTCAAAAGCCGCCCATTCATCGTCCAGATCTTTGGAGGGTGCATCCGGTATCGAGGATTGCGGTAGTATTGGTGGTGCTTCAGTCGCAGCTACAAAGCCTTCGAGGGGTTCTTGTGGCCCATCTACTTGTTCGTCCTCCTCCTCGTCTCCTTCTTCTTCTGCTCCGTCGAAGAATCCAGAAGGTAGATTCTTTGAGCCCTTTGCTTTTGTGCGTTTTCTTGTTTCCCCAGTCGTGGGTTCTGAATCGTCTGCTTTCCGTTTCTTGTTTGGTCTAGGCGGCGAGGCTGGCGCTGGGACTTGTTTGCGGGTTTTTGGTGGAGCGCGAGCTGCGCGTTCTGCGCGAAGGAGGGATCGTACGTCGGTCATTGTATTTGCGGGAATTGAGTAGCGTTTTGTGGTTGTTACTTCGCGTCGTTCCTGAGATATGATCGTTTGAAGTCGTTTCCGGATTGAGCATCAATATCACGTGCACCAACAAACTTCAGGTTTAATTTGCGATAATACATCCCAGGTTAGGAAAAGTTGGATGACAAATAGTCTTGTGTTTAATTGTTATTGAAGAAAAAATGATTGATAATGAAGCAAATGTACCGTGACCTCAGCTTCGGTTAATATATCGCCGCTACTCTTACGCCTCTCCGCTTTCTCCTCCACAACAACAACGAACACGAACAGCACTTCCATCGCGTCAAATCAGGAACTCTGAGCGTATCATCTCCATCACCCGCTTGAGTCTTTGCTCGCGGTACCCTTTTCGGCTCCTCATTGTCAGGTTGTCTCGCGTGAGCTCCTTCGCGACAAAACGACTGGAAAACTCATCACACCTCTCAGCTTCTGTTCCCCATTGCGCTTCAAAATTAGAGGGATCGGACTGGGTTTCATCGTCACTTTCAGCTCACAAGGCTCAAGGGTTACTACTTCGGCAGAACCAGAGAGGGGTGGAAGGCGCTTTTGTGTATTAGACGTGGTTTCTCGCGCCATCATCCTTCCCTTATCATAAATCAGAGACGTGAAGCGATTTTGAAGACCTGAGACTCTTATTTTTGACGTGATACTCCACACATTTGATGCGACGCAATGGCTCCCACTGGTAAGCACACCTGCGCATTCCGGACGGTCGTGGTACCCATATCTTGCGCGTCCCAGGCGTTGAGGTTTCTGGCGTACCGCGATACGTCTTGTACTTGTTACTCGTTACCCATCCATTCGTACAGACATAAACTAATATAATCTTGATGTAGATGAGTCGACGCGCCGCTCTGCCAGAGCTACCAAAGGCCAGCACACCAAGAATCTCGATGATGCCTCACCTCCCTCGAAACGACAGACAAAGAGTAAAGGGAAAGGAGGAGGAAGCAAGAGCGCAAAAGCAGCCTCGATCACGCCCGAAGAGCCGTCTGAGGAAGCCGACGATGCCATCATTCGTTGTGTCTGTGGAGCCACTGTGGACGACGCAGGATGGATGATGATCTGCTGTGAAAAGTGTGAAGCATGGCAGCACAATCTTTGTATGGGCTGGCCCGAAGAGGAGGTCGAAGAAGACTACTATTGTGAGGAGTGTGCTCCAGAATCTCACGTCGAGCTCCTCACAGCCATGAAGCGTGGAGAGAAGCCATGGTTGGACAGAATCAAACGCAAGAAGAAGGGCGGCAACAAGAGAAAGTCTCGTGCCAGTGCTGTTGCAGTCGAGACGCCTGCGAAAGAGACGACACCAAAACAAGCAACACCGCAAGAAGGTGGCAATAAGAGAAAATTCGAGGCTGTTGCGGAATCGAATGGACAGCGACAAGCACAACCCAAAATAGAGAGTGCTCCAGAACCAGTGGAAATGGCCAAAGCAACTCCACCAGCTCCCAAAGCTAGCTCGCGCCGAAAATCCTCAGCTGTGACCGACCAGAAGCTATCCGCCGTTGACGAGAGCGCAGCCAAGCGTCGCAAATCTGCTGCCGATCAAGTACAGAACGAGGCTCCAGCTCCAGCTCCAGCGCCAGCTCTCAAGGTCGCCAATATCGAAGACCTTCCCCAACCCCGACAATCGGTGCCAAAGAAGCTTGTCGCTGATGGAATCAAGGTCATTGAGGATATTGTCAAGGATGGTCACTTCCGAATACCTGATGGCGAAACCTCTTCTTCTCTCATGACAAACATTGCGTTGAGAATCGAGCAGGGTCTGGATGCCCATTTTGATGGAGTCAGCAACTATTCGAACCAAGCCCGCAGCATCTTTTTCAATATGAAAAAGAACCCGGAGTTGATTCACCGCATGCTTGTGGGCACCATGCAACCAGAAGAATTGGTCACAATGTCAAGCGAGGACATGGCGACAGCAGAGGAGCAGCGCAAACGCTCAGCGATCAAGGAAGCAGCAGACAAACATGCCATTCTTATCAACAATGATGCTCCGCGAATCCGCAAGACGCACAAGGGTGACGAGGTAGTGGAACAGGGAATGGCAGTTGACGATTCCTCATACACAGCAGCACCACTGCGGCGTCGCGCAACTCATGATGAGCACAATGCTCCGGACAGTCCAAATGGCGACCCAGGAAGCCCAAATATGGTGGAATTACCGGAAGACTTCGGCTCAAGGCCTCCTCTGACGGTAGACACGTCCGCATCTCATGGCAGAAAGCCTTCCAACTTCGATATGGAATCAGTTTGGAGGAGTGCCCCAGCACAAGATACCTCTCACTCTGTAGGCGCCGTGCGAACTCCACATCGTGCCCACCGACCATCCGAGAACAACATGGACGACCCAGACATGGATCGCTTGCTCAAGGACGAAGACATGGAAGATGCTTCTGACTCGCCTATCACTGACGGTTCTGGCATAAACTGGAAGGGACGAGTTGATATGGCTGGTGTGGCCGCCTTCAACGCAACGGCACGGTGGGTTGCTGGTGCAAATGCTGGTGGTCTGGGCATCAGTTTCGACCAGTTGATTCCTCGCAAGCTTGAGATCACTGGGCGTATCGCCATCAACCGTGCGGATGAGTACGTTGGCGGTATGCGCTACTCACAAACCACGAACGTGACAACGCTTGCTCTAACACCTGCCGACACCACTGCCGACCACGAGAGCTTCCGAAAAACATTCAACTACTTCCACGCCAAGCAGCGATGGGGCGTCATTAACCAGCCGGGTCTGAACGAACAAGTGCGAGACATCTATGTGGTCACACTTGAAGCCGGTATGGGCAACTCACCGGGTTTCATTACAATGCTTGAAGATCGGGAAAAGAGCATCGAAGATCCACGACAAGACAACATGCTTCTTCTCACTATTGTCGTCAAAGTTCGATCCCCGCCACCGAGCGCAACTCCAAGTGCAGACGTTAGCCACCCGGCAGCGCAGGTCAATGCCCACGCGCCGCAGCCGTCACCGGTGGCAGCACAAGGCCCATTCCCCAACGGTGGTACGCCTCCAGTTGGCGGCAATTGGGGCCCCAATGCCGTTCAAATCTTGGGCGATTTCATCCATGCTCCAGCTGTACAGCAATTGAAGGCGGCAGGTGTTGAGATGGACCAGATGCAGCTTACTAACCTGAGGGCTCTTCTCGAGAGGGAGCCAAGCGCAAGGGAGGATTTGGGAAGACTGGGAGAATTACTGGCTTCGCGACCACAGCAGTAATGATGTGGAAATCGGGATTTCAAAATGCACTGACGGATGTGAAGGTGGATATTCTGTTGGGTATACCCGGTTATCATTTGGGATTCATTTCATAGCTACGACTCTACTTTACCATCCACGTTATCGTGGATCGCACACCTCATAGCAAGGTGCTTTTCTTCAATTACACTTGTGGATATAAAATAGGCTGGATGGGTAGTTTGATGGTTCCTTCGTCCACAGGTGCACTTTTGCAATTGTAGTGACATTATTTCCCTCTGCCTTGATTCCTCTTCTCTGCGAATTCGTCTTTCCAAAATAATACTGTTGTGAAAGATCGCCGTCGTGCAGCCCGTCAACGGGCATGGTCACATCGCTTGTGCACCGGTGCCGTCCAAAGTAGCGTGCGGTATATTGTAGACCGCCCGCGAACCTGGCGTGCATATCTTAGAACGGGGCGCTAGTTCTAATTTTGATGGCACTGGTGCAAAAGTGAAGTCCCAAGTGTTCTTGAAACATCGAGCACCAATCACTGTCATCGATGACGGTGGCGTCGAAACTCCAAGCGATTTCGCTCCGAGTTCTTCAAACCTCACATCTTTGACTGGACGGGAGGGTCGGCAACAACTAGTGATTGCCATGGAGGTGCAGAAGGATGCATTGCCATCGTGATTCTTTCATTTCTCTCTCTTTTTGCACTCCTCTTAAACCCTTCAATCTCCATCCAATTTAGGAACCGCTCACCTCCACACTTTCGACGACTCAAATAGATGAACAGCCAGGAACATGCATGGTTGGCGGCGGCCTCAACCCAAAGTCCAAGTTCTGAATCTATAGCCAGCACCAGCTCTTCCGGAACGACGATAAGAGTGGAAAATAAGGATTTCGAGGCCTGGAATGCAAATTCCTCTCTACGCCAGCCCTCCCTAAACCAAGACAAGAACGCTGTTTACGACGACGAGGTATCAGATGAAGATGACCATCTTCTCGCCATACCGACGACTCCACCACCGGAAAGCAATTCAGTCCCTTCGCCCCTAATCTTCGAAGAGGAACAGAAATTGCCAGTCAAGAAGAAGACCGCAACATGGAAAAGTCTTCCCCGAAAAGGGCAACTCGCTCTACTCACCATATCGCGCTTAGCAGAGCCGCTGACCCAGACGTCACTTCAATCTTACATGTTCTATCAACTCAAGTCTTTCGATATGTCACAGACCGATTCCCAGATCTCGGTTCAGGCGGGTATGCTTGCTGCTGCATTTACTGCGGCACAGTTTGTGACGGCGATACCGTGGGGAAGAGCTGCGGATTCTGAGTTGTTTGGACGGAAGAGGGTCCTGATTATTGGGTTGCTTGGGACGATGGTTTCGGCGGTTGGGTTTGGATTCTCGAGGAGCTTTTATACTGCTATGTTTTTTCGGACGTTGGGTGGTGCGTTGAACGGAAATGTGGGGGTTATGCGGACGGTATGTGATCTGTCTTTGAATTGGGAGTGAAATGCTGATTCGACGCTCCTAGATGATATCGGAGATTATAAAAGAAAAGAAGTGAGTACTGTGATTGAAATCGTTACACCAATTATCTTCGGCTAACATGCTCAGGTTCCAAACTCGAGCTTTTATGCTTCTCCCTATGACTTTCAATATCGGCGTCATCATAGGGCCAATCTTGGGTATAGAAACCTCGTCTTGATACTAGATCAACTCTAACGTACATCAGGCGGCGTCCTCTCAGATCCGGTAGGAAGCTACCCTGGCATCTTTGGTAGCAACTCTACCATCGGTGGCAAAAATGGAGTATGGTGGATGAAGCATTGGCCCTATGCTCTGCCAAATCTCGTTAGCGCCATGTTCCTCTTCTCTGCGGCAGCTCTACTCTTCCTGGGTCTTGAGGAAACACACGAAGTGCTGAGGTATCAGCCAGATCGAGGTCGCGCAATCGGTACCTGGGTGATTAAGAACATCTTCCGTCGCCGACAAGATACTGCATACTCCTCCATACCCACCTCCGACGAAGTGGACTCACCTGCGGGCGCAGACGACGTGGAGCTGCAGTCCCCATCCATGTCCAAGAGGATGGAAACCTACAAGAGACGGCAGAAACTTCCACTACGTAGAATTTGGACACGTAATGTAGTGATCACAATCACTGCGCATGCCACACTTGCGCTCCATGTCGGGACCTTCAACAGCTTGTGGTTCGTCTTCCTGAGTACACCTCGATACAACGCAAAGCACCCGCAACCGCCATCTTTACAGCACCAATCATTCCCCCTCCATTTCAACGGCGGATTAGCTCTTCCACCAGCACGTATCGGTCTTGCTCTTTCGATCCTCGGCGTCATCGGTATCTTCATCCAACTATTCCTCTATCCTTCATGGTCCGGTCGGCTCGGTCTCGTACGCAGCTATCGATACAGTTTAGTACTCTTCCCCATAGCATACACCCTCGCGCCTTACCTTGCAATGCTCCCATCCTCAACACTACCACCTCTTCCAGCAAATGGAATCATAGTCTGGATCGGCATAACCATCGTCCTTGCAATCCAAGTTATGGCTCGTACATTCGCATTACCTGCGACGAATATTCTTGTCAACAATGCTTGTCCCCACCCAAGCGTCCTCGGTACTTTCCACGGTATTGCTCAAAGCGTGAGTAGTCTGAGTCGCACATTTGGCCCAGCAGTTGCAGGTTGGCTGTATGGCCGCGGCTTGATCTGGGGAGTTGTTGGAACGGGTTTTTGGTTCCTAGCGCTTGCGGCGCTAATGAACAACTTTGTAGGTTGTTTTGTCAGAGATTCGGATGGGCACGAAATTGTGCTTGAAGGGGAAGAAGAGGAGGTAAGAAAGAATAGGGAGGAGAATGAATGATGCAGAGTGATGAATGGAACGATTTATGAAGATATGGGATATGATGTTGAGGCAAACCTGTGCTTAAAGGATAGAGAAAGAAGAGCCAGCGCCACCATCTTATGGTAAGGTAATCCCTCTCCAGAACCAGCAGAATCGGTCAAGCCGCTCAACAGCAGAGAAGAAGAGAAATGAAATCCCATCGGGGCTTCCACCAAAAAAACACCACGCCAGGAGGAGAATGACTGACCGTCCGTCTACCCACCTCTTTCCATCACCAAACATTCCCGCAACAATGATGATTCCTCCTCGTCCAGCTTGCGTTCCAGCAATATCCCTCTTCGCTATCAGAAGCAGCCCAATCCTCAACCCCAACCTCTCATCTCCCCATCACAACAAATCCAATCCCTCTCCCCAAATCTCACTTCCCAATACCCCAATTCCTCATTCCCATACCATTCCATCCCCATCTCTTCGCAACCCAGTCCTCCCCATCACTTCACAAACCAACCCTCCCACTCCTCCACCCTAAACATTCCGATACCCCCCCTCCTTCCGCCATCGCATACTCAGCATCAAAAGCACAATGATCACGTTTCCGATGACGGGACCGGCGAGCATCAGGTAATTCCACCAGCTTGGCCATTGGAGGGATAACTGGGATGGGTGTTAGTGGGAACGGCGGAGGGGATATTTGAGTCGGGGGGCTTTTGGAGGGAGGGCGGAGGGGGAAGGGGATCGTCATGTTCTTACCAGTAGGGGATCGTGGGATGTGTCTTTTGCCGGGTCAATAGGGTCAATAGGCATGTTGTCGCCGTCGAGGGAAGCAGTGGGAATATCCGTTTGTACGTTTGTTTCGCCGCGTGCGGAAATGTGGCGATCTGGCGAGCTTCGTGGGGATTGTGGAGATTGGTTTTCCGTGGGGTTGGCTTGACTGCTGATGTTTGCGCGGTGCAGATGTTTCCTGTCGCGCAAGAACTGGGCTGTTCTGTTTGATGGATTTGCAGCTAAACCGTTGCCCGCACGATGCAGAAGTTTCGCGGTGCGAGAAGGGAGATTCGGAGATCGAGGGATATCGATGATCGAGTCTGGGATTGGAGTGGGTGGGGGTGTAGTGTAGCATACACACAGTATCGTAAAACCCAGAAGGAGAATGTAATGTAATAAGTAAGGGCCTTGGTATTTCTCAGCCTCAGTCCACAGACAGCTACAATATCGTGCAACAGGGTAGAGGAAATCAATGTCTGGAAAATATCTGCTCGGAGAATGGAAGAAGAGGGTTATGGTTATGGTATGGTATGGTATGGTATGGTATTCCCGAGATACCCGTCCCCAACCAATGATGCACCGATGGGTAAATTCACCATTATGATGGATGTAAGATCGAAATGCAACATTCATGCGCTTTGGGTAGAAGACTCGAGCGCCATCATTTCCTGCTCGCACGGTTACATGTTTATTCTATAAGCGCGGGCATTGTGCCGTTTGGGCGACTTGGGCGTCGTTAGCTTGCTTCATGTTTCAGTGGGGAGTTTTTTTTTGCGGTGAGGATGCGGATTGATGACTTTGTCGCCGGTTGATGTTGTGCTGGTGGTGGCTTATCGGTGGTTTGGGTTGGGTACTCCGTACTGAGTTGGGGATGCTATCATCTCCGCTCCCTGTTGCGGTTCCTTTGGACGGGATGGGGAGGCGGAAGGTTGATAAGTAAGTGGTTGTAAGCAGGAATTCTGAATTCTTAACGGTCAGAAGCAGCATGATGTTCTTCTGAGTAGATTTCGAGATGGCGATGGAAATGGCAACATAAAATATCCGAGAAATGGCTTTAAGACCCAGATTGTTAACGTGAAAATACTATCAATATACAACAACATCAATCCCCCAACCAATCAAACACGGTCCATACAGATTCCGAAACATGGCGAACTGAGGACAAAGAACCGGTGCAGGCGGCAACTCAGAAAGGCGGGATGGAGGACGGAGTTAAGAGGGACTGTGTGATACTGATGATTACAAATACTGGAGGTGTATTGTACAGTGGGGACGAGGGAGAATGGGCTGAGATGGAGAGAATGGAGGTGGGTGTTTCAGCTGTTTGGGTGCGGGAACAGGGGGTCGAGATAGAAATATCATAGATCTATTTTTGCAGCGTGGCGGGTTTGCAGGGCAGGTGGCTTGTGGTGGATTGCCTTGCCAACAACCTGACATTTTTTTCTAGAAGAGGGAATGAACATTTCCGCATGGAGACCAAAAACAAAGTGTATTCACAGCCCGAGATAATCCAAAACGGGATATAAGTGATGGAGTGATAATAATAATTGTCGTTTCCTCGATGCAAACAGCATCCTTCATGCCCTCTTCTTGGAGCATGGTATTTACAGCAAAACCCAACCATTTCTTCTCTCTATAACCTTCCCTTCATTCATAACTAATCATTAAACCATCCACCTACATCCAACCATTCCATTCATCCCCCCCGAACTCATAAAACATCAAGCTCCCGCTTGTCCCTCCATGCCATCCAAAAATCGCAGAAAAACGCCGTGCTATGCTGATGCTATGCCAAAATGCCAAAATATTGTGTCAAATTGCAGATTCGGGATCAATCTCTTGCGCGAAGTATTATGTTGTGCGAAGCGGTGTGTTTAAGTGACATGACTTTGGCTGCTGATCTCGGACTCGGTATCTCCTCTTCTCGCGATTCCCATGCGATCTTGCAGTACGAAGATTAGGTAGCCGACGAGTGCGATGACGATGAAGAGGAGTAATATTATGAGGAAGATTACGATGTTGCGTTGCATCTTTGCGTTGTGTGGTGGTTGTTGTTGTGAGGCGTGTCAGGCTGAAGCTGGGAAGGTTGGTGGAAGGAATGGAGTGTTGGAGTAGTCGAGGATTGGTTGTTTGAAAGACTTGAGGGTTGTGGGTTGATTGAGGTGGTGGAGTCGATATTTGAATGCTTGTTGTATCTGGTCGTGCAAAGATGGAGGGGCGATGATGAGTTGATTTCTCCTCAGCAACGTTGTAGGATTTCTGCGGACGGACGTTAGATCATGCCATCATCTAGACATCCGAAAGATTGTTGACATACCCCTTCGAGTAATAATGATAAATCAAAACACACAAGATGATCAAATAAGCAAGGCTGTAGGCTCAACAGAAGATAAACAGTCCAAGATCTAGTGGTGATGAAGCCACTAAGATAGTCGTGAAGCTTTTGATCTTGTAGATGGTAATCGAGATTGATCGGGATGAGATTGTTATGCAGTAGCTTGTAAACAGCTGCAGGTCAATGTTTTATTCTCCTCATTAATGAGAAGGTTGGTGGAAAGGCTGAGTTCCCGCCATTTTTTGGTCTCCCAGCCACGCGGAAGGGACGCTTGTCAGCTAGCGCCCGACGCACGTGCCACACCCCTGCCTGCCACCTCGGTTTTCCGCTCCTGGAACATCAACAACCACGCACGGCCGGGAAACTTGTATCATGGATGGATCTCCAGGGGGATGAGTATCTAACTATCCTATTCGGCGACCTCTGCAATTTTGCTTTCAGAATGCACATGTTTTATCAATTGGGCCCCGTTCGCCTGCCGCATAGCCTGAACTGATTCTGACAATTTCTTGAATTCCACAATTGTAACGCTCAAACGAGAAAATCCCCTCAAGGTCTAGGATCATGGTGCTAAATTCTTCGAAGTCGTCAAATATCTATTCCTGTCGCCACCGAAGAGCTGGATCCTCACGTCCGCACTTCAAGACCGCGACGCCCAGTAGCTCTTGGAAAAGGAGAACATCCAAGCGAAGCAGTAACTGATGCCACTTCTCTGGCGTCAGGTACCAGACATGGCAAATACAGGTACCCTTCTAGCCTAGAAGCTCTGCACCATTTCCAGCCACTATGCAGGGGCCAAGTGTTACCGCCAAATCGACTATGGTGGCCTTCAGAGCCTCTCTGGATATTACAGCAGTCTTACTGGCTTCAAGTTGGCAGTCGTACCGTTGACTGATATAGTAGAAAGATGGGCTTCCATTCTATGGTGTAGTCTGTACGACTTTAGCTGAGCCGTTTTAGCTCTATGTCCACTTTGGTCGGGCTATTTTTGAACCATTAGGTCTGCGGTCTGCCACAGGACAAAGAGACATGGTAAGCTATCTCTCGTACTGGTATCCCTCTCAATGCCGCCACCTGGCTTTAGTTAGCCATGAGGGATTTCAGCGTGCATGGTGTAGGGGAAGTCTTTTTTGCTGCTGTAGTTGAAGACAGCTGAGACTACACAGAATCTTGGGTGTACCAATACTCTATCATGTCCGCCTCATTTGCTCATATCTCATGGTTGTATGCTTCCGTCAATCAACCGATCAATCAAAATATCCTTTTCCAAACATCCATTCCAGATTAGCCACAGCTTCTTTGCTGCGTCCTTCTTTCGCCGTGGACACACAGTACTTGGTCTGATTCTCCAAGTGCAAAGCCATGACTTGCTTGCCATGCTCTTCTTTGCTCAGTTCGTTGAGCACGCTGCCCACGAATCTTCGTGCGTTTTGGGCGTTCGCTTTCATGTTTGCCATGACCATTGCTACATTTACGTCCTCGCTATCGTTCCAGCAGTCGTAATCTGTGGACATGCAGATCATTTGGTATGCGATCTCAGCTTCGCGGGCGAGCTTTGCTTCTGGGAGGGCGGACATGTTGATGACGCTGCCGCCCCAGGCACGGTAGAGGTTGGACTCGGCGCGAGTGGAAAACTGCGGTCCTTCTGCAGGTGTTGTTAGCTTGATTATGCCGGAAGCTTCGACAAAGAGACCATAGCATACCCATGCAGACAACGGTTCCCTTGTCATGTAGTCTCACTCCATCGCCCTCAAGACTGTGTCCGCACTGCCTGACCACCTTTGCAAGACCCTCATCAAATGGGTCGCCAAAGCCAACATGGCCTACAAAACCACCCTCGAGAAACGTAAATGGCCGAATGCCCTTGCTACGGTCGATGATTTGATCTGGGACGACAAAGTCTCGCGGCTTGATCTCCTCTTGTAAACTGCCCACAGCACTGAAGGCAATGATTGTCCTGACGCCGATCTTCTTCAGGGCGGCAATGTTGGCTCTGGATGGGACCTCATGAGGGGCAAATTCGTGGTTAAGACCATGCCGCGAGAGGAAGGCAATCGGAATGGGATTGCCAGTGGTGGGCGAGCGGTGGTGAAGAATGGAGATAGGCGAGGACGGGAGGCCCCAAGGAGTCTCTAACTGGAGGATTGCAACGAGATCGAAGCCGGGAAGGTGAGAGATACCAGTACCGCCAATGACAGCAATTCTGACTGGGTCTGTGTATATTAGTAACCCTGTTGTATTTGTATAAGTGTATATTACACACCGGCATAGGTTTCTGCTACTTGAGAGCCCATTCTGAGAATCCTTGAGGTTATAGGAACGGCTTTGGAGTTTGAATGACCGGAATTGTTGTTGCGGGATGTTGTTGAGGGGCATTCAACGTGGCATGGAGGGGTCTAAAAGAAAAGTTTGAAGTGAGTGCCTACGCGAGACGCGGCATTTTCTCAAAATGGAAACCCGTGAATCTCCTCGGTCCTTTCAACCTTGAGTTTCTTCGACTTTCACGAGCCTTTCTCCCCTCTTCTTATCTCAACACCTGGAACATATCAATACTGTTGATATCTTCTCCCCATCTCTCAACCTACGCCATACGCGGGCCTCAATATGGAAGCCAATATACCAACGAACAGCGACCATCAGGAAGAGTGACTCGAAGCTGTACTGTACTTCCAAAATATGGAGACGCGTCGAGCAAGACCAGGGGGCGGGGGCAAATTCCGCTCACCAAGACGAGAGCAAGTCGTGACAATCCTCACGAGCAGCTGATATCATCTGCGAGCTATCAAGCGTGGGCTGTAGAAATGAACGAGCAATCGACATGTTGCTGCCATTAACCTTGGGGCATCATCCGATTATTGTTGATTAGTAAAAGGAATCACAGGTACTCGGTACCGACCACCAAACACAAGAGCCCTGCATACGGAATCATTAACATGACTAGGGAGAGAGAGCTGTTGAGATTACCCAAAGTACCGCTCAGAATCTCTTGTTTTGCCAAGAGAATGTCAATATCCGGAGGGTCTACTGCCTTCTCGGCACTGATTTTATGGCGAAAGTAGAACGAAAAAGTGAACGAATACAAGGAGAGAACCAAGCCCAGGCCAAGGGCGAAGTGGTGCTTCAGGTAACCAATATGTCTCAGATGCTGCATAAGCCCTATACTTCACAAAGATTGAGTGTGATACGATCTACGGATCTGTGTTGCTATCTGTGACACTAAGTATGGGCCGATGTTCACATCGTAGACTACTAACCTTTACGCCATAGGCAGCACCGTCAACCTATTTCGTCGCATCATCCTGCACTGCAGCCAAATTGCAATGCCCTGGCAAACATTGTCTGACCCCAAATGTCCGGATCCTGTCGCTATGGATAGCATATAGTCTCAATTTGACTTTTATCGACTGATCTGGACCCAAAAGAATCAAACCTCCAGGTGATCTAGGAATAAAGCGGGTATTTCTTTGTTCATGACATATAACTAGCAGATATTGACTATCTGAAAGCGACGGCTTATGCCCCCAAAACAGAGATGTGCCAAAGGTACGAGGAATGAACTCACACAGCCTCTATGGCTAGTCAAAAGACGTCTCATTTTCCCCAGCGATATCGAACCACATGCACTCAAGCAAAAGTATAACTCCAGCCAGAGGACCCTTTTAACAGCCCTGAAATCCGTCTCTCTACCCATATCTCTTCAGGATATCCGCTCATGCCCATGCTCATAAATAATTCCTGTCTCTTGTTCAGTCAGCCACGCAGTTTCGAACCTATTCGCATCTCCTTCCTCCATCATGCAATTCACCTCCACCACATCATGGATACTCATGCTTCTCACCCTCCACAGCACAACAGCTCTCAACTGTACAACCGAAACCTACGAACCATCCTGCTGCATCCTTGCCCCAACCACCCAAAAATCTACACAATCACCTACGAATAAACAAACTTCCACCTACTCTAATTGCAGTCAGTAACCCTCCCATCCTTTCATCCCTTATCCCTCCTCCCACTCCTACCTCAATAAAATATACCTGTACTCACAAATCTGCAGTCGCCTACCCAGCAACCAATTGTACAGAGATGCGTCTCGACGGACCCTATTGCTGTCAACCCATCGACCCAGATAAAGATCCCAATGATGATATTGTGGTTACGCCTGTTACAGTAGTAAGTTCCTCTATTCCATGTTCAGTATATAAATTGATGATGATAGAACTAATCTTTGGGTACTAGGTAGCCACTGAATACGATTGTAGTGGGACGAGTGGATGATTATGTAATTTGATAGTATAGAGTTAGTTGAGTGACGTGTTACGTTCTCTGTTATTAAGCTATTTGATTATTCTTCTGTTTTTGCTTTAATCGCACTGCTGGCACGAGTTGAGAGAGAAAGGAGCTCCGACTGTCGTTGAAGGTGATTTCTATCAGTGGAGACGGAGTGGAGTGGCGGTTGGCAAGGGACCAGATGGATGCCACGTTGTGCCCCAAGCGCCGAGAGCAGAAACCCTACAAGATCCACAATTCCACATCAACGACATGAATGGACCAAAGAGTATGCGAACAAACACCAAATGACAAGTCGAGCAATCCCAACCAAGAACCAGACAGTTAGTCGTCAGACTCGATTTTTCTCGATCTTCGTGTCCAAAGGAGACGCGGGACGGAGCCGACAAGTTCGCCATGGCGCCAACACTGAGACATGCAAAACCAAGGTCAGTATAACAAAACGCATAGATAAGGATATTGTTAATGTCATTTGAACTCGATCAAGCTACCTACAAAGGCACGCCTCTCCCATTGGGTATATCCAGATTGCTCCGGCAACACAAAATAAACTCCAATCCATCCATCTCCGCATAAAACGATAAAGCATGATCACACATGTGTGAATCTGCCTAAAGGGGGTATCACCAAGCTCGTCAGCGCCTGGCAAAGCATTCAAGAAAATATTAGGACCTTGCTAAACAATAGGTCGTCCAAGGACAAAGCGCATGCGCCCAAAGGGGGTGATGGGGATAGTTGGAGATCTTGACAGCAAGTGCGTGTCATTGCTCCATGGGGATAGTGAAGGGCGTCTCGGACTGAAGTGAATAAGGGCGAAAGTGGGTTATTACAATGAATGACTATGGTGAGTATTTCCCAGATGCAAAAGAAGACATCGAGCTATTGAGCACCAGCAATGCAGGTCGTGAAATGCGTCATAGTAGTAGATGTTGCAAGCTCTCTTCATCCCCAATGAGCATGATCTTTGGCGTTGAGTGTCGTGGCGAGTGGAAATTGTCGTGTGGTGAGTCTCTCGAAGACGCCAAACGTAATGATAGTGGGTTCCATCGCGTGCACTTGTTCAGTTGCGCTATAGCAGGAAGAAAGATGCGACACCAGCCAATGCAACGAAAGCGACGTTGACCGAGTTCTCAACAGCCCCATTGGAGGCGATTATGCCGGCCGAAGAGGGAGATGTCGGCTTTGAAGCTTGGACGGAGGTCGCATTGGCAGAGGCATAGGGTATGCCGGTACCAATCGAGGCGTGGGTGGAGGTGACGGTTGCGACGCGCAGGACAGTGCGAGTGTTGGTGATAGTCACGACCGAGCCTGGTGTTGAGTTGTTTGGCGCATCATAGACCTGAGCCGAGGCAACGGCAGTGATGGCAAGGAGTATGAGTTTTGAGAATTGCATCGTGATGGTGTTTATTCGGTGGAATTGGTTGTATGTGGTTGTTCTTCGGATGCGATCTGAGCACGCGACGGGTTTCTGAAGTGGTTCAGGAGTATGTAGATGATTGATATGGTGGTAATGGTATTCTGTTCCTGACGGAGGATTGCTTCAAGGTCAACGAGCGAGAGAGAGTGACTAGCACAGAAGTGAGTGTGGATGGTAACGAATGTGGGTGCGCAGAGCAGAGCGAGAGTGGAGTTCTTGAAGGAGTTGGTCCAGGAGCGCAAGAATGGAGGAAGAGTTTGTTTTCCGAGAGGGAGATTGTGAGGATCTAAACAGGGGGAAATCTGCCGCAGTAGAGTCGCAGCCAACCATATCGCAGCGGAATGAGCCAAGTGAAGAAATGAAATGAAGATGCGGTGCGCCATTCCGCAAGGCGTCTAGCGAGTGGCCGTCAGGTACCCGAGAATGACTCTCCATGTGTCTCCTCCAACCAGGACCATGCGTTGATCCAAGGCTGGTCGAACACGGCAACACGGGCACAGACACAGGCACAGGCAGACACAGACACAGGCACAGGCACAGGCACAGGCACAGACAGGCACAGACAGGCACAGACAGGCACAGGCCTCACCGTTGGGTAGTGGGTGGGTGGCATGCGAATCGATAGGAAGTCTGAACCCAAGATTATCTGAGGTCATATAACAAGCGCCATCCCACGACTGTGTTATGATATGTCGTGTTCTATAGTTCTAGCAGAAGTTCTGTCTGAGATCTGCACATGGAAGCCCCCATATCGACCGATTACTAGTCTTTACTGCCCTCTCAGACTCCAGCCAACGCCAGCGTGTCAGTCTCCGCCTCCATCCATCTACTGCGGTATTTCCTGGTCCTGCCACCATGGCTGAGGACTATGCGGAATTCCACACCCGCTCAAAATGAAAAGGACTAAACGCAGCTTGCATGACCAGACGTTGTGAAACATCGTCGGACTGTTGGAGTACTTGAGCGTTTTGTCTTTTGTTTCTAGGCTGAATCTGGCGCGACCATCTAATGACTGGCTCTGAGAAACAAGACTTCTTCACGGACAACTCTCCAGATAACTTCTAGTCCCATCGTATTTTCAATCTCTATGCACTTTGCGCTATCTTTCTCTCCTCCTCGTGACTACAATTACCGTGATACTAGCAGGATAGGTATTCACGGTATTATTAAAGGTCAGTGGATCTATATAATCAACCCTGCTTTCTATCTACCACAGTGGCACCACAACGCGTATCGATAATATTTTTAGATGGCTAGAAAGAGGAGGGCAATACCTGTCAGCGTTAAAAAGTAGTAGAAACCCGACTTAGATTCTAACAAGTTAGTATACGGATTATTGTCGAGACCCACTGTCCTTTAATAATAGCCCTGAATCTGATACCACAGTAGTCGCTCACAGAATTCTCTTAGTAGCCGAGCCGTACGGAGAGACGTGCCGGCGCAGCTCATTCCTTACGTAAAATCCATCGCTATAGTCGTTGCTGGCAATTCTATTTAGATTCGCTGTCCTAGAGACAAATGTCTTGAGAAAGGATATCCTGGATAAGTCGAAAGGGCACGTAGGTTCACCTCGGATCGTTGCGAAACATCTAGAGCAGAACCGCGGACAGCAACTTCCGTCCAGGATCACACCTGGAGCTAATTCAGGAACACCGCAGCTCGGCGGTCGGATTCCGGGTCAGACATGGAATATGCCAGTGCGACGGTCATGCGAGTACGAGGGACCTTGAGAGACTGGAAACACCGAAAAACGTGTCGCCAAAGATATTCTACTTTACCACGTGCACTTGATCCCATTCCTTGGGAGTCGCCGTTGAATGTCGAAACTCGGACGCGCACATTTTTCGACTGTGCATGTTGAAATCTTATCGTGACTTGCAAGGAAGAAAGAAGGAAGAGTTACACGCACCTCCCAGCTATCCGAAACCCGTTAAAATAATACGGTGGTAATGTAACTTCGAACCACACGCTCTTGCCAACAATGAGAGTAGAAAAAAGAGGTAAACAAGATACCGTGCTTTATCTTCTCTCATCTCATCCGCGTTCCCACTATCAAAATCAAGCATAGCTCTCTCCGTGGCACCTTTCCATAGAGCGATAAGTACAGATAAAGAAGTACCGTGACCAGAACTACAACTACAACATATTCCAAGAAGCACTCCTTTCATCGTCCAACCCCATCTTCGTAATCTCCGACCTTAGCAATCCTCAAACCCATCAGACATCCAGAACATCGCACAGCCCATCTACAACACCCGATTCAATAATCTCACGGTCCGGGTACCACCATCTTCCATCCATCATAACCTAAACCTACAGTACACCTAAATACTATTCCCATCTCCAAATCCCATCTCCAAATCCCATCCTCCCACCTCCCCACCCACCCCGACCAAAAACCCCAAACCCCTTCCCGTTTTCTCCCTAGATACAGAGGAATAGGCTAGGAATCCACATCCAACCACGCAATTCGCAATATCAAAGAAACGAAAAAGTACTAGAGGAAGGAAGTACCAGTAACCACAGGAAAGGAAAGGATAAACCTTCAAAAACAAGTAATCACCAAGAAAGTACTAGTACAAAGTATAGGTACTACTAGGTACCTACTAGTACACCATCTATCTATCCCAAAAATGAAAAAGACCGCTTACCCCCTTTCCAAAAAAAATAAGGATCATAGACTCATAGAGTTACGCAGCGAACCCTTCCAAATCACAAACCTCACGATACAACACTGCCTATTCAAACAGAAAAAAACTTATCACAAGATATCCATACAAAGAAACCACACATCTCAATAGCTTTTTCGTGAGAAAAAAAAAGGGGGGTTACTGATACACGTTACCAACACATGCAAGTCAATTAAATCGTCCTGTTATACCCGCCTCTATACGCCTCCAGTAGCAAATGCATGTCAGACCAATGCTGAACGCCACCCTAATACAGCCTCCAACGGCATGACCCCAACGCATTGGTAAACAGACTCCGTGATGCTGCAACGGTAGAAATAAGACTTGACCCAATCTCCATTCCAGAGCCCGCAAATTGGGTTGCCGACAGTCGCAACTTGGATTTGTCGAGCGTCTCCTCTCAATCCAGCCAATGTATATATTGAGTATGTCGCTCTCCCCTCCTCACCGCGACACTACTCTGTGGCTTTCTCTTGAGCAATCTGACCAATCTGACCTTGTGAAGATCTGCCAGACTCCAGCAATGAAGTCCAGTAATGTATGGATGCAGAGAAGCGCAAAAGCACTTCCAATCAAAATGCCCTTCAACCTCCCTCGGCAACATCGCCAATATCCCACAACCTCCGACATATCTCATATGCTTCATCGCGGACAATCCTGCCATCATCACTTCTGACGCTCTCCCTGTCATCCTCGTCCTCGTCTGCACGTGGCAGATCAAAACTGACCCTGCTCTTGTGTCCAGCTGCATTCCTCTGTGCTGCACTGGGCGCAAGATGTCCATGCCTGGCTTGTTGAGTCTCCGTCTCATTCTGTCTGTCTTCTCGACTCCTATAGCTCTGGCTCAATCCATACTTCCCATCACCGCCATTGATATATCCAGCTTTTCCTTTTTGTTGTTTTGGAATGTGCGTGTTGCGTCTCGTCGTTCCGGGTATCTCTCCCAGTCGATGAATTGCCTCACCCACTGGATTCCTGAATCTTCGGACAACCTGATACTCCTTGGCCGTCTGACTGAACAGGGCTTGTATCTGTGGTGCTACACCCTGATTCAAGCTGAAAGAGCCGCCATGTCCGACTATATGCGCAGCATTGGCCCGCGGGAGCACTGCCGGGACTCCTTTCTGTAATTGTTCAATGTTTGAAGAGGCCCGCATGAGCTGCATCTTGATTTGTGTCCGGGAGGGTGGGAGTTCGCTCGGTGTGGTGGTGCCATGCGCCAACGTTCGACTGGTGAATGATGACGTGGGTGAAGAGCCCGGCTCAACAAAATTCGGAGTTGATTTGTTGCGCTTGTGAGTATCCAGGTCGGCCGAGTCTGGTCTTCTTTGCTGTTGGGCCGGCAAGAGACTGACGTCTTTTGGCGTCCCGCCCGAACTGCTTGTGTTAATGAAGCGGGAGACTAAATCACGACCTGGAGTACCGTCTTGCACTGTAGAGCTCTGGCTATGGCTGAGTGATTTCGAGCCTTGCGATTCGGAGGTGACCACGGCTGAAACGTTTGTGACTTGGGGGGCGGCATTGTTACTGTGTACCCGCTGCAACAATCGCGACGTGATGGCGTCCGCATCTGGCTGGTGTGATGTGTTGTGGGAACCGGACCCGTTCACTGGTCTCGGCGTGAGAGTTCGATCGATTGCCGATTTTGGAAGCGAGAGAGGCTCGTGTATAACAGTATTTGAAGATTCAGCCTCGGACGTGCTGTCGTGCGCGTCAGCCTTGCCCGTCATTGGCCCTTCTGATATTGAGTTGGATCGAGCGGGCGTGCTGGATCTCGTAGTATGGGGAGAAGCCGATGCACTCTCTTCTGTCCATTCTCCCTCTCCATCTCCATCGTGCTCGTCAGTTGGGCCAACCTCATCGCCGTCTCCAAGTGCAAAGCGAACTGTAGGATGTGGAGAAGGGGGTTCGCTGTCTCTGCTCTGTTCGCTGTTCTCGCTCTTGTTTGATACTGTGCGCTTGTTGAGTGCAGGAGGGTGGCGTGCGGTCTTCATGACGTTCTTGCTGGAGGCGTGGCGAGGCAGATGTCCACTGGAGAAGTTCTTCTTGAGAGCCGAGTGGGATTGGTTCCTCACTACGAAAGCAGAGGCATTGCGCTTCATGTGAGGACGCGGACTGCTCGAGGCGGGTTCCAGAAGTTCGCCCGATTTATTTCGCGAGTGATGTCGTTGGGAGTTGTTTATGGTGGCATCGTTTGCTGGTGTGACCTTTGTCAGTTTGGCGAGGTTCTTACTTGACGAGTTCCGACTGGCCCCCAATCGGCCATGTCCTACGACGTGTCGCTGTGGTTTGTAATGACCCTGGCGATGCGACGACGAAGCTTCCGAGGGCGACTGCGAGACTTGCGAAGAGTGTGAGGAGTGCCGCTGGACGGGCGCCGGTCTCCTCTGTTGCGACTGCTGCAGCTGTAGCGTCTCGCCGGCGGAAGGCATTGTTTCCTTTTGATTCGAGGCCGTGGGGATGCCGATGGGTTGTTGGGAGCCCGGCGAGATTCGCTCCGGCTGCAGGACGTATGGCACCTCGATCAGTACATGTGAAGGGCGCTGCTGTTGCTCAGAGGGCGAGACATGGTCGGATCTTCATTTCGGGGCATCTGTATGGGAAGAGACATGTTTTCTGCTGGATGCTGTTGCGGTGAGAGTTTGGGACCGTGACTTGTTAGCAGCCAACCACATGACGATGATTATCCCTTACGAGTACTAGACACCGAAAACGGCTACTCTGATACAAGTCGCCCGTGGGCGCCAGAGAGCACCTTGGAATCTCCACCATCAATCAACTCCACTCACATCAACACGGTGCCAAGTCTTGGAACCTCCACCATCAATCAACTCACGTCAACACGGTGACCAGTCTTGGAATCTCCACCATCAATCAACTCACGTCAACACGGTGACCAGTCCTCCCATGCTGGATGAGCAGAGCAGATCCGGATATAACACCCAATGTTGACCTGAAAGAGAGTAAGTTCCGTTTCCATCCATAGTACTGCAGCACTCGCATCAATTGCCGTCGAGCTGATACCTCTTGCTACCTTCTAGGACAACGATGTGTGTTCATACTCTCTCCTACAGGTACAGGCCAACAGACAGATCCGCCAGCAGTTCCTCGGTCCATTCGGCACATGTCTCGATCAATTCTTTCACTTGACACAGCTCAACCAAACCGACCACGTGCAAGTATGGCTTCTACACCCTTTGCAAATTCAATTAATCAAAACCAAAAAACGTGGTTCGATGAAGACGGCCAGGTAATCAGCCGTCTCGAGCGCAATTGGTGCTTCAGGACAAACTGTACGCTTCTCTTGATCTGTGGGATTCCCGGGTCAAATTCACGGCTTTGTCTTACTTCTGTCTCAGTGAAATTGCTCGATAGTCTGGCGAAAGTCTTTCTTGGGACTAGAAACAATACATAAATCCACGTATCGAGAATACGAGTATCAGTAACGCTGAACAGAGGTTAGCTGGCGTGGCAAGTATCCACATCAATGTGGCCCAGAGATTCATCGATATGTTCGGGTGTACTTGGCGCAAAGTCTACCAGGAGTCACCAATGGTTCTTGCAACTCCAGCAATTCAGTCATCTCCCGTCACAAGTACCCGACCATCCCTTAGGATAAGAATTTTGGACTCCCCGTGCGAAATTTGTGTCCGAGTGGAACTCAAGAAATTTGCATGCATGGGCCATTTGAACACGCCCACCAGCGAGACATCACTTTTCCAGAATCGATGCTCTTACGAATGGGAGGAGCCAAAAATGGGGATTGCAAAGAGAGCTGGACAACAATAAGGCCAATAGCATGATCGAATTGAAAACCCTAACCAGCCAACGAGCTCGTCAATCGCCTAAAGTTTGCGACTGAAATCGCTCAGTCCTCTCTCACTTCTTCCTCTGCCCAAGTAAGACTCGTAGCTCTGGATATTCGGCGTCCACGCATGGGACTTTCCAGGGCGAATACACCAACCAATGGCGGAGAAGCTGACGAGCCTGCTGCTCTGGTTTCCCTTAAGCCAGGCAGTTCGATGTTGATCCGTGACGGCCTTGATTCCGACAAAGTAGAGAGGAGAGAATTGAACTGGTTCTCTCAATCTAAGAACGGCCCGAAGCTCAAGAAGAGTCCGGTCAGTTGGTACAGACTTGTTCGTCTTCCGCGAACGGTTCTGATTATTTATGAGGACAAAGACAGTCAATAGTCCTGGACGCGAGATGAGAACGTTCCATTACGAACGGCTTTCGAGAGAAGATGAATACAGCTTTTCCTGCAGCTCTTCTTGCAGCTTTTGCCGCGCGTACCGGACATGGTTGTCATGGTCTTTTCCACATGGGTTGTCTCTGACCAGAGGATATTTCATACCATGGAATTGGATGATCAGACGGAGATTGTTGGAAGCAGAGTCCAGCCCTATTGAATGTAAGCGACCGAAGACGATCATACTCCGGGTTCTCCACTCCCTTATGAGGGTAACACCAAAAGAGCATCCGATAATGCAACACTATGACGATATCGGGCCCCCCAACTTCCCCTTCTTTGACTCAATTGTTTATGAAGATGAAGGACAGCTTCGAATTGACCTGGGGTGTGGAGCTGCACGACGAGATCATCATTCCTTCTACGCAAAACATTTCGGGAACAACGAAAATGCCGGCAGCCGGATTCGATCATATCCTTGGTGATCTCGTAAGTGCTCCTGGTCAAATTCTTGATGAAGATCTGCTGAAGTCTTGGTAATTTCGAAAGCAATTGAATAAGTCGAAGCAAGCACTACCCGTTTCTGATTAGCCCTGTTAGGCGTCCAACGATCTCACCACCAATTTTCCTCTCTTCCTCCTCAGAC
The DNA here is from genome assembly GCA_000738655.1 of Venturia pyrina ICMP 11032. NCBI lineage: Eukaryota > Fungi > Ascomycota > Dothideomycetes > Venturiales > Venturiaceae > Venturia > Venturia pyrina. Next base: position 78,247 of record JEMP01000054.1, on the reverse strand, counting down.
AAAAGGGCCTTCACTTTTAGAAGTTTTCAGATCTCTCGACCATATTTGTCGTTGGATTTTTTGAATCGGCTTCCCGCCGACACCGTTGAGATCAGAGTTCAGCCTTGTCAGAATGTCGTTATTCCAGTTTTCCTTTTTAGACCCTGTAGGGATCTACCGATCCCCGGTCAGCCCTCGTCCCAACATGGCACATATTAAAAGTGTACTCATTCTGTCATCAAAGTCGGTCCGACGTTCATTAATTGGACTTCTACACAGTACATATACTGGGCCATAATCAGCCTCGAGGTATAGTATACCGCCAAAACAGTCTTTACCATCATGCGTTTCTCTACCATCGTACTATCAATTGCAACAGTAGCAACAGCTGCTCCAGTTTCAACACCTCAATGGGGCGATCCAGCATCTGAGCCGGCTCCCGTAGGTCAACCAACAACTCTACAAAGGCTGGCCACAAACATTGGTTCCTTCCTCACCGGCTCCCTGACAGGCAAGCAATCAAAAACTACTCCCAGCCAACCTGCTGGGCCAAGAACTGGTGATCAGCCATGGACAGCACCTCCATACCCGAACCAGCCCGTTCAGCCTCAGCCTCAGCCTCAGCCATACCCGTATCCGAATGCCCCTGCATCGTCTCAGCCTGGGCCTAGCCCGCCGTACCCCGTGCAGCCCGGGTCTAACCAACCCGCCCCGAATCAGCCGTTCCCGAACCAGCCCTATCCTCAGGGTGCGCAGTTGCCTTCTACTGCGAAGCCAACGGGCAAGCCTCCCATCTACCAAAATGATAAGAGCGGGCTTACGTTAAGTAGTGCCCTTGGGTATGTCTCTCCTCTCCCTAATCAACCCGTGTTCCAATTTGTTTTCTTCTCTCCCTCTCTTAATAACTTGAACTGACACACGTTGATACAGAACATACCAATACCATACGGGTCCGGATGGAACATATATGAAAGGAGGCTTGGGATCCATCGACAAACCAGCCGCGCCAGGCGTTCCCAGCACTGCATCCAATGGTCTTCTAGGCTCAGTCTCTTGGGGCAAGAGAAACGTCGACTAGGAGGGCGCTCATCGTTAGGATGGTGAAAAAGAAGGCTTTTAGGCACTGATAACTTTTATTTTCTATCAACTAAATTCCAAGTAAAGCAGCAGAGTCTGACTATCTGCGATTTTTTTAATAAGATGAACAACAAGGCTGTTCGAGTGAGGAGAGATCGTGTTCTCAGAGATCTGAAGCTTTGACAGATTCGCTCAATTCTCGTTCTCCCGTGTAACTCACTGCAACTTTGATCCTTATTCACCATCTACCGCGAAATATTCATGAGTACTTAGAACATTAACGGAATCTGCGCAAGTGGACACTTTCCAACTTGATGCAGACTTCGAATAAGCATTTTCCAACCTCATCATCCTTCCGAGTATCATAGTCCTCGCTAGCATAGCTTCCTCGAACCTGTCGTTCACAATCATTCAATTTCCATATGCTCATCTTGGTCGTCAAGATCTTGAAATTCATCGTCATCATCTCCCTCCACGTCTCCCTCATCTCCTTCCCTATGATCTCTACTCACATAATTCTCATCATCAATATTAACATCCCAACTCCACCCCATCCTTTCCCCAGCAACCCCATTAGCCATCTCCGCCGCCCCCGTAAACTCCTCCATCACAGCCTTAATCCCCAATAACTCACTCAAATCCCTAATAACCTTTCTCTCCGTCGTTCCCTCACGTTCGCCCTCCTGCCTCCTTACCCGCTTACTCAAAGGCCAAACTTCAACCCCTCGATTCACCTCTTCCCTCTCCCTCTGCACTTTACCAGCCCCTTCTCTCAACTCATCCCACATCAAACTCAGAACCCCAAGTCGCCCAGCTAAATCACTAACAGCAACCACCGCATCCTAAAACCCAGAAAGCGTTCCCTTTCATCCCTGTCGCTGGATCCGTCACTACTACCTCTTCCCTTACTTTACCAACAGTATAAGTAGCAAAACGCCACCTTTCCCTCCTATTTAGACACGTCAGTGGCGCTAGTTTCCCTCTTATATCGCGACCTGCGAGAGTCTGCATGAGATCTATTGCTTTGGTGAATACGTTTCCCCGTCAGGTACGGTTAGTAGTATGTGTTCGAGCATTATATGTTAGATGTTTTTCAACGAAGGAATAGAGGACGTATTCGAGGTGGAGGATAGCATTTGACCCGCTTTTCCGAGGACGTTTAGGTTCGATTTTCTATCTTTTGGGAAGACGTGTTCCTGGTTTGCGCTGATGAACTAGGGGTGTTGGAACCGGCGTCGAGTTCGAGGGATTGAGTCGGTATACACGTACTAATTGCGCTGAATTGTTTCGCTTGTCCGTGTTTGAGGAGAGCTGGGAGTGGGAAGTTCTTTATTTCCTTCTTCGTCAACTGGCTCTACTCAACCAGCTCGAATCTACAATTCGAGGACGTTCGCAAGTAATTATCCAGAATTGAGACTCCGTATTACCCTCATCCTACTCGCATGTCATCACAACAACCAAATTTTTCAAGGACAATTCTGTCCCGCTCCTCTAGATATCGGTGTAAAGTAATGGAGCATACGAAGATACAGGCCAAATAATCATCATGTAGAACAGAGTCCTCCAATTGAGAAATGTTAGTTAGCCCAATTCTCCTACGAAATCAATGTCAACATCAAATCCATTGTCTCAAGGCCCTGTTACCCCAACCACGCAACACAAAATCTCAAATTTACATGCAGGAAGGCGATGAAGACGGCAACATCAGAGTTAGGTGTCTATATAAAGTAGAATTAGCAGGTCTATTCGTTACATATGCAAAACCAAAAGAAAGATAGATTTGCTAGGAGAGAGATATCATTACCCACACCTCAGTGACCTCAATACCCATCCTCAAAATACCAATAGCACCAATTAAGCACAGTCCAGATATCCTCTCAAAAAGATCCTCCCAGATCTAAAATCAGTCCGATGAAGATCTATTTCGGTCTATATACATACGCACCATACTGCACTGCACTGTGATACAACCCCTTCCCACCGTGCTCTTGGGTACTCAGATCGAATAACAGGCTGCACTGTACTGTGATACAACCCCTCCCCACCGTGCTCTTGCGTACTCAGATCGAATAACAGGCCATACCATGTGATAACCCTCATCCTCCCATAACAAAACCCAAGATTCACAAGTCTGTATTTTCTTCAGTAGTACATTCACGGTTGAGAAGGATAAACCAATACGTTTAAGAACCACCACAACCACAACCTCGACCTACAATCCACACAACCAACCACCAATTCTCTACCAGTCCGTCAATCAACCAACCACCATTATCTACCAATCAACCAACTCACCACACAACAACCCAAACACCACTACCAACCACCAACAACCACAATGACCCTACCAAAACCCACCTCCACAAGCACCCCCTCAAGCTCCAGCTCCACAAACCCCCGCAAATTCCTCAACCCAAACCGCCCAAACCCAAACCTCACCACCAAATTCGACGACGATTCCTTCGCACCCGACCATCCAAGCCGCCACATCGCTGCGCAGCAGCAGGAGCAGGTGGACCGGGAGATTGAGGAGAGCGTGGCGCAGCGATTGGAGCGGGAGGTGACGCCTAAGGCGAGGGAGGGTAAGGAGGGTAAGGAGGGTAAGGAGGGTGAGGAGGGTGAGGAGGGCAAGGATGGCAAGGAGGAGGATGGTGAGCAAGAGAATGGTGAGGACGACGACGACGACGACGACGATACCAAGACGGTCAAGGGATAGATAGGATGGAGAGGGAGTTCGATATCGGTAAGATCGGGATAGAGGTATTTGGGAGGATGAGCGAGGGCGATGAGCGAGGGCGATGATACCCTATTATCATGGAATGGGTGCTATGAGATATCGTAGCTAGCTCTGTTTAGATGGGGATATCTACCTCATCTGGATCCATCAATTGATCCATTAATCATTCCTATACCTGACCTGTCTTCAAACAATGCTCTTGACGTGACTGACCTGTTGTGAAGATTATATCTTGGACCAGTCAGCTGATATGTTCCTGATGCACGTATTAGTTATTGAGACTTAGGGAGGGAAGAAGAACACCGCACATACTCGAGAGAGCGGGTTGAAAGACTTTACAACTTACCTTTGGCCCTCCGAACAAAAGAAATCCATTCCTGCCTCCTTTCGGTTCCATATACTCTTTTTATGACAACCTCATACCATACCAAAATACCACTTACTGATGACCCTGTGTACAAGAAGCCTCAAATGCAGCTTTCCTTCGAGTCCCCCAGACTATTCTCAACGCAATCTCAAACGCACGCAAAGAACAACTTACCTCTGGCTCTTTCTACCAAAAAATACCCATTCTTGCCTTATGGCAAATCCGTCAACCTTTCCACACTTTACTCGCATATTCATACGAATAGCTACCACCATGACGATATTCGAGATCGCAACGCGACCGAAGAGCCAGTAGAAGACGACGAGAATGGCAATCCAATCGCGCAGACTTCTTCAACAACAGAGTCACCGTCAGTCCAGAATGAAGCCACCCAAGGCCGCTACGACCCGCCTCGCCCGCCGAGGCCAGCCTTTTCCCCCTATAGCCAATCGCCCTTCCACGACGGTTGCGCTAGAAACTTGAGTAGATGCTAGATAGCCTAGACGGCCTCAACCAAGGCCAGCAACAGCAGTCCGTGCCACAGGCCACTCCGGAGACGACTACCAACAACAGCTGCGAGACGAGCAACGACGACGCGAGGAAGATGTCACAGAAATGCTAGCAGCGTATCGTAGCACTTCGCGCAACAGCGTACACAAAGACACTTTGAACATCATCAAGCGCGGTCTGAGCAGCAATGCTGGAGCCCATACAGTCCAGGCAATCATTTCGACAATAACAGCTTCGTGGGAGGTGCAGGATCTGGCTATGAAACTTTCGATGGCTTGCCCAGCCCACGAGGTTTACGAGGCGGACCAATGCCCTTCGGTCGTGTCCTTCGGTCGTGTCCTTCGCCCGATTTGGACTCTCGCAATCCGGATATTGCTACACAGTATGGTCATTCTGGGGCCATTTCGTTTGTGCCTATGCCTTTCACTACGACTGCGGGTTTCGGAGCTGCCGGTGGCAATAACAACATGTATGACGCACCAGACCATTCCAACGCGCCGAGTCGTAGTCGCAGAATAACCAATGACGAGTTTCGGGGGCACTCGACTATGTTTGAGCAACCTGGAAGCCGCTACCATGGAGAGAATCAGCGCAGATGAGCAGAATAGGAACCTGGAACGCCCGATAACTCAGCTGAGCCTTTCAGTAACACCCAAAGCACCCAGAGTCGCGAGTACCCCGCGAATCATAGAGCGTACACAAAAATCCTTGGATCATCCAATCACAATGCTACAAGCCATCATCCACGCAGAACTGATGGTCGAGGCAAATTAGATGATGACCGGCCACGAACTTACATGAAGTACACTGTTGATACTTCTGGTGGCAAACAGCAGTAATGGTGGCAATTTATTCTCCTTAGGATCAAGAATTGAATGCTGATCAGCGTAGACCAACCGTGACGAACCATTGGCTGCTAAGGGTCGGGGGTCAATGCAGAAAATACTGTACAGTCATCCCGCGTTTGTAGTGAAGGAAGGACTAAACAGTACAGTCTGAAGGCGTATGAGATGGGAATCATACGATACTTCATTCTTGCACCTCACCCTCAGAATATAATTTGGCGCTTCTCCCTTTTCAGTTCTTATCTCGAAGTTGTTGTGGTCTTTCTCTTTTATCTTTCTTAATGCAAGTCCGCAACTTTTCTTTTTTCCTGTTCGAAATCAGCATTCTTCAAACGAATATCTCACACTTGCACTGTCATAAGATGTTTAAGCGTTCTTTGAACGAGCTCATCTCGATATTGCGCGTGGAGCTCAATAGGTGCCCGGCAGTACTGTCAATAGACCTCCATCTATGACCAATATCAGCCCGTTGAGGTAAGCGCCAGAGCGTGAGGCCAGGTACAGGGTTGTGCCGGCCATGTCCTGTTCATCGCCGGTCTTCTGGAGCGGAATAAAACTCTTGGGGAAAGCTCCTTCCTTTGTTCCATCTGTTCCCTGTAAAAATGGCGCCGACATCTCCGATGGAAATACTGCGTCTGTCGTTAGCTTGCTGAAAATTTCCAGGACAGTTCGCAGACACATACGCCCGGGCGCAAGAGCATTGACCCGCACGTTGTATTCAACAAAGAGCCCGGCCAGCATCTTCACAAGATGGGTCACCGCGGCTTTGCTTGTATTGTACGCGATTCCTCCTCCCACCAATCTGTTGTACGCGGCTATGCTGCCTGTCACAAGCACCTGGCTCTTGACTCCAGCTAGACACTTGTCGGGCTTATTGCCCTCTTCCAGCAGCTCTAGGAAAGCCATAGCATTATAGAGCACCCCCGTTACATTAACTGCAAAGACGTTGTTGAACTCCGCCATGGGTGTATCCAGGACCATCTTGGCAAGCTCTTTCGCGGATGTCTCCTTGGGCATATTCACGCCCGCTTGTGGCCCGGTAATGCCCGAATTACAAATGAGGAGATTTATATAGCCCGTCTCTTTCCGTACACGTTCGGCGATGGATTTTAGGGAGTCGTTGTTGGTAACGTCGCCTTGGATGGGTATGATGTTGTTGTGAGGGGACTCCTTTGTGGCTTCTTCTAATTTCTCGAGACGGCGGCCGATGATATAGACTTTGGACGCTCCGTTGAGGGCAAGAGCTTTGGTCATCATTAGACCGATTCCCTATGGATGCGACCATCAGTAGAAAGGTAAAGGTGGGATCTAGGGAAAGGTCAGGCTTGCCGTGCCTCCACCGGTTATTACAGCAACCATCCCCTTGACACTGAAGAGGTTCTCAATTTGGATGGACATGATTGCAGTAGGGAAGAGAGTGTTACTGGATGAGGAATTGCTCTTCTATTGTTGCTTTCTGAAAGGGAATTGGCTTTGTTGTTAATGGCATGAGGTTGTTAATGGCATGAGGTTGTTAATGGCATGAGGTTGTTAGTTGGGGGTCGGGGTTAAGAGGGGATATGGGTCTACATAGTAGTTCTACTAGGTACAAGGGCAAGGGGCACAGGGGGTAGAGCTACGTCTGCTCCCCGCTCCGCGCCTCCACCAACATCCCTATTCCCACCTAGATCTACATCTTCTACTGCGGTACACATCATCAAATACCATCCATTTCTATCAAATATCTTTACTATGAAGGCGACCGCTCCGAAGTAGATGCCGACACAGAGGGCCTTTGAGCTCCCGCTTGACGCGCAGCCAACAGGCAGGTGAGGCATTGGACTCGACCGCAAGCTCTTTGGCAACCTCCTTGGCCACACGTCTACCACCCTCAACCTGTCTTATATAACTTCTAGCAAACGCGATTATATCGGCAGACACCAAAGCAGTCTCTCGTTTCTACTGCATTCAGGACAGCTGAACTCTTTCATTCAACCAAAATCCACGACTGCCGCCTCAGCATCTATGACTTCCAGATCCTCCAACGAGAACAAATTCTGACTACTCTTTTGACTGGTTGAGCACGCCCTCTTTTCTTCCGGGATTCTCGGACAACGACCTTGGCTGTTCAGTTGACAGACACATGATGGATCGATACAGGAATGCCCGGCCCGCAGCCAACGTTTGAATCACTGCCAGCCCTCTGTCCGATCCCCATGTGTATGGTCTTGGTCTTGTCTTGGCCGTTGCGGTGCTGCGTCTCTTCCGCCGCTCTCACGACATTCATCTGCGCATGCTGCGTGCTTGCTGCAGAGTAAATTTTTCTCAAGATCTTTGGCGTGGCTATGGCTGACGCGAACTTGGCCATGGTGAGCATACGTGGTGATTTCACTCCCACCATTCTCATCCGCCCCCTCGCACTGCCGCGTATAGATGTGCACATTGTGGCCCATTACCACAACCTCCCCGACCTTACTCCACTCTTTGAAAAGAGCGGGGACAGTCGCATGCTACCATTCGGCTTATGCCATCTCTGATACTCTAGATTGGAAGATTTGGGCTATGTCTTCCCCCCAAAATTGCATTGTTTCCGGATAAAAAAATGTCGAGAAGCGAGTTGATCTGCCTTCAGACCTGCTTCCAGATCCTCCAACGAGAACAAAGTCATGCCGAGCTCTAGGAGCGGTAGCCGACCCCTCATGACCTTCATGCCGAGGTCGACAAATGTGATGCTGCGTACACTCATAGTCGATTCCAAGGCTAGGCTTGTCAGAAAAGATACGTGCTCGTGACACATATCTATCCTCGACGTCTGCTTCTTCTCACGACCATCATGCTCAGCTCGGTTCAAAAACCCTAGACCCGGTGTATCAAACCCAATCAGATTTTCTTCGCCTGTCGAGTCACTATCATAGTATTCGATAGACGCTGCTACCCGTACTCACTGTATCCCATCCGGATTGACACCCTTCATGCCGCCGTGGAAGTTGGTGATGGAGGATGGAAAGCTTGGGGGCTAGAGCGTCGATCGGCAAATAGGCCTAGGCATGGTCTTCTGCCGACTTCGCCATGAAGCTTTGGAGGACGTTTTGCACTGGCCTCCAACATCTCACAGGCCAACTTGAGGTTTTGGACGTTGCCATCATACTTCCCTGCTCGGAAGAGACACAAGCGGCGTCCCACTCTGACATTTCGGATGGGTGTGATCCGGGAGGCACTGCTGCGGTGGTGATGAAAGATTGATTATTGAGGAAGTGCAAGGTTTTGTGAGAACTGCGTGGTGGGATATTTATGATGGTTATCGTTGATCGACCGCTACTTTTGAAGCTGAAAACCTCTTGACGACGCACTGGAGAAATCGCCATAACAATTAAGTAGGTGAACGACGGATATTCATCGGGCATGTTTCAAGAACACGACATACCTGTGGACGTTCAATGATCCTGCATATATAAATCGGTATTCATGAGGTCCAAGCCCTTGATGGTCTCGATATATACTCTTCCGTGGGAATTTCTTGGAGGTAAACGAGTCTTAGGGATCGTCTCTCAGATCACGCTGGGTCTGAAGTTTGGAGGAAAACCGCTCTTAGAGGACATCGCTTGAGAGTGCTCAAATGATGCTGAACTCATGGACAAATTCCATGGTTGCCTGGGCTTCAGCCAGCAACATCGTTTTGTCTCGAGCAAGACCCAACACTAGTCGCTCAACTGAAATCTTCATTCCGACAGCTTCAAATTGGAACATCACAACAACTTCTCTTGCTCCATAAGCAAATTCACCACGAACATCCAAATCAATCGCCCTCTCAAGTACACTCTTCCGAAGATGAACACAAACATGCCGGACATGATGGACACCAGCATGCCTCTCAGCAAGCTCGGCACCCCTGGGCCTTGTCACCAGGTCACTCTTCCTTTCCGTCCACGAAGCACACTGATGGGCGCTCACCCCAGTGACTTTGTCAAGAACCCGATCAGCACTGGAAGTCCTCGTCCCTGGATAAAGAGCATAAGCAAAGCACAGCTCTGGGCAATGAGCAAGGGAACGGAGGTCATTCCAGAGCTCGATCTTGATGCAAAGAGGACAAGGGAGCCTGATGAGATTTTGGAGAAGAGTAAGAGACATAAGACATGTTAGTCATCCTGTGCTTAGAATTTGATGAGAATACAAGGTGGACTAATATATTGCATAGGCTGAAACCGATGAAATATAGCAAAGTCTTCGAACCTCCCATATACTCTTACTCATACCACTACAAACCAGTAATTACTGACGGGATTTGGGAAGACAATGATTTCATGATGGCACTTCAACACACAAATACGTGGCATATATTGCTATAAGTATGGAAACACTGGGTTTCAACGTTGACGAGTTATGAGAAGGACATGGAGTGACAGCGTCGCAATACTCGTTGATATACGCTTCTATTCCTTACTCATAAATATGAAACATCATTGACGAATTGGATCTGCCAAGGCATCGGAATAAGGATGTCATGTCTACAGATATTCGCTTGAGTATGATGTTTCCAACTTACAGTGTATCAGCTATCTCGTTCTGGCAGAAACTATTGACAGTAGGTGAAGGAAATCTTGCATTACGACTCTTTTCTCCAACCCACACCCATGTCTCCAACAGTAAACATACCTAACTCACCACGTATATCTAAACGCCCTATCCTGCTTATCCGTAAGATCAATATCCCCATCCTCCTTTCCAACAACAACAACCCCCTCATTATCCCCACCCATCCTATCCCTAACCCAATTCTCCCTCTTACAAACCCCCCACCACGCGCAAATCGCCACCCCAAGCAAAACCCACGTCACAATCGCCGTAACCACACCCTCAAAATATCTAGGACTCTTTGTCCACAACTGCGGACTAGCAATACAACCCGCACAATACCCAATAAAAAACACAGCATTCGCAACACTCCTCTTCGTATTCCCTTTTATATTCGAGGCGCTGAGAGAGAGGAGGATGGACCATGGTGCTGTGATACAGGAGGCTAGCCAGGATGAGATTACGATGGCCCAGCCTGAAGAGGAGGGCAGTTGGAGGAGGAGGATGCAACCTGTTAGTGGGGGTGTGCAGAGGAGGAGGGCGATTAGGGTGCGGTTTTTTGGGGCGAGGGTGCAGAGGAGGACGCCGATCCAGAGGAGGAGGAGTTGGATTGAGCCGGAGGGGGCGGTGTAGAGGAGGGTTTGGGAGGAGGTGTGGCCGAGGGATTTTATCATTAGGGAGGCGAACTTGGGGGGTTGGTTAGTTGGTTTTGGGTGCTTTTGGGGTGATGGGGTTGGGTTTGGTTTGGTTTGGTTGAGTTGGGTTTTGGAATGCATTTCGGGAGGGAATACGTACGACTAAAACTGGGGACTGCATAGTCACCAACACCCCGAACCAGAAAATCAAGAAAACCTTTGGATCGGTAAGGGCCTCTTTCGACTGCGCCATTGAAAACGACGTTTTATCTCCTCCCTCGTTGCTTCTTGCCATTCGAAGAGTCAATATTTGTTTTTCGCGAAGGCTGAGGAACCAAGCGTCTTTCGGACCGGTGGGCATGAGGAAATAAAACACAAATCCGCAAGCCGTGGTTAAAGCGCCACATATCAAGAAAAGGACACGCCAGGGTTGAAGGGTTAGAGAGGTGTTGGTACCGATACCGTACATGAGTAGGGATCCGACGATCTGGGCGAGGGCGTTCATGGAAACCCATAGACTGTATGTTGTCGTTAGTTCGTAATTTTGACTGTGTGGGTTTGGAGGGGGTAGGAGGGTACTTACGCAGTTCGAATGGCATGTTCGTCTTGTTTGTACCAGTATGATGTTATTGTTACGAAGGCGGGTGAGACGGCGCCTTCGCTGAATCCGAGGAGGAATCGGACTGTGGCGAAGCCGGCGAAGTTTTTGGGTGCGGCGAGACACATACAAATGCCGCCCCAGATGATACTATCAAGTGAGGAATGTTAGATATTTGAGATCTGAGTGTTGATTTTGGAAAAGGTTGGTTGTTAACGTACATGGTTATGCCCACGAATTTGGTGAGGCGGAGTTTACTCATAAGGTAGATGAAGGGCCATTCTGATATCAATTGACCTGCAAATTGATCAGACTGATAATCTAAAAAAAGGGGACGAAAGAAATGGTACCAATGTAGAAAATACTGTTACACCATGAATATTGCGAACTCGTCATATTCAAATCGGTGATCAGACCGAAGACAGAAGCATAACTCAAACTTTGCTTATCGAGGTATTGGAAGAAGAAGACGGAACACATCTGAACCAAATCAGCGCGATTCGATTCTCTTACTGGGGATAATGGGGAGGTAAATTGGATTTCTTTCATACCATTGGAAGAATAACACGATCGATTTTCCTCACGACTCTCCTTTCTTCCTCGGGCGTGTAGGAGCCAACAGCCTCGAGCTGGTCTTTGTCATTGGATATAGGACTTTCCATGGGCTGGGCGGTTTTCTCGTCCATGGTGGAAGACATTATCGGGTCTTGATTGGCTGGGGATGCCATGTCAGCCTCGTGTGAAGAAGGTGTTCTTAGTACGATGCTTGCCGACTAGACATGATGGGACGGCGCGAACCATCGCGGGCCGGATGCGACTTATGTACTTCTTAACCGCATTGCAATGATTCTTGTCTAAAGGCCCCGTATCGAGGTGGTGACATGAGTCGTGATAAGCTCGTCCGAGATGGGAACGGAGCTGTGTCCGAAAAGTATTCGTTCTCAGAACTACGCGGGGCGCTGTAGGTTGTGCTGATCACTACGTGGGTAGATTTGATGTCTAGGAATCTGCCGCCTGCGGATGCCAGCAAGCTACAAGGACTCCACCAAGATCGTCGCTCGTTCCTTTTGGTGAGATAGCGAGACCCATATTTGATGCGATCCTGGGGCAGATCTCCAAATGCTTCTTTCGAACCCGATGCAGCTCTGTGCACAATCTACTGTGGTAGGACAGGTTCTATAAACATCAACGGACCCCCCTTGTCGAATCCATGCTCTACAGGAAAGACATGCATAAGAGGATAAATAAGCCAGACGTTTAAATCCTCCTGAATCCCTACCACAACAACCAAACCTCCCCATATCATCTCTCCAATTCTCAACCACATCACATCTTCAGCCCGAAGCAAACACCAAAACATATTCCCCCACCATGATGCAAGAATCCATAACCTTCACCGATAGAGCCCATAAGATAAAACCATGGCGCCTCCCCTCTCACCAAGACTACCTCTTCATGAACGCCAACATCGTAAACACACTCGATGGCACCATCCTCTCAAACCACACCGTCTTCATCTCAGGCGGCATCATAAAATCAATCATCTCCCCCTCTTCCGACGCAGAAAACATCCCCGACCCCGAAAGCCCAAGCACAAAAGTGATAAACCTAGAGGGGAAGTATCTCTGTCCCGGTCTCATAGATGCACACGTCCATCTGATGGCCGTCCCCGGCTTCGAGGATCTGAGTAAAGCGTTTGGGAACCCATTCGCTGTGTCGGCGTTTCGGCAACCGTATGTTTGTGGGCAGATGTTGGCGAGGGGGTTTACGACGGTGAGGGATTGTGGGGGTGCGACGTTGGCTTTGAAGGAGGCGATTGAGGATGGTGTGTTTCCCGGGCCGAGGCTGTTTATTAGTTGTCATGCGCTGAGTCAAACGGGGGGACATGGGGATATCAGGGTGAGTTTTTCTGATCTCGATTATGATAGAAACAAGCTGTTGTTATCGATTTATGAAGCTGGTGCAGTTCTATCAAGCTGACGGTTGAGTATAGGGACCACATAATCATACTGAGTGCTGTGGTGGCGCAAATGGTGATCTAGGACGCATCTGTGATGGTGTACCCGACTGTATCAAAGCTGCCAGAGAACAAATCAGGACCGGCGCCGATTTCATCAAAATCATGGGTGGAGGTGGTGTTTCCACGCCCACAGACAAACTAGAGCATCTCCAATTCACGCCCGAGGAAATAAAGGCCATCACAACCGTTGCCGCAAACGCTGATATGTGGGTGCGTGACCTCCCCCTTCCTTTGTCTCCAACCCCAAGTAAAAACAAAACTAATCCATTAACTCTCTCGAGAAATAGGCCACAGCGCACGCCTACACCCCGACCTCCATCCGCCACGCCATCGACAACGGCTGCAAAGGCATAGAACACGGAAACCTCCTCGACGAACAAACAGCCGCCCTCATGGCCGAAAAAGACATCTTCCTAACCCCAACACTAATAACCTACTCCGAAATGAACTCCCCAGAATGGCCAAACTACCTGCCCGCAGAAAGCGCCACTAAAAACGAACAGGTGCTCCAAGCAGGGATAAACAGTCTTCGCATCGCCTCAGAAGCCGGCGTGACGATTTGTTTCGGAACAGATCTCCTCGGTCCACTGGGTGCAGCGCAAACCCACGAATTCAAGATCCGTTCCGAAGTCCTTCCACCTACAGCGTTGCTTCAAACAGCGACGATTAATCCAGCGAGGATGTTAAGGCAGGAGGAGAGGTTGGGTCAGATCAAGGAGGGATTTGTTGCTGATATGCTTGTGTTGAATCAGAATCCTTTGGAGGATATTTTGGTATTGGATCGGCCCGAGGAACATCTTTTGGTGGTTATGAAGGAGGGGAGGGTGTTTAAAAGTCGGTGGTCCAAGTTGCTGGAGGACACACCGAGGGCTCAGGTTTTGATTGAGTAGGGTGCGTATGGTTCCATGGTGTTTGGAGCAGTATCTCCCTACAGGAACTATAGTATTATTAGCTTTTCGCCAGGACTGTGCCGGTTTGTGATTGATATTGTTAGATTTCTGAAAAAATTGTTTCTTGAAGTTGCCAGAAATTTACGACGTCGACCCAGTCACAGATAAAGCTTCTTGCCCCAAACCATACAGCGAGCCGTAATGGAACAGTCAAGATTTCATTGACAGACACTTGAATATTCAGATTCATCCAATTTAATGCTATATATCATAGATTCAGTACTCATCCGAGTCATAGTCATCATCCCTCAGTAAGGCAGGATAACGTCTTGATCTCAGGTCAGATTCCAAACTAGATTCCGACTCCGGATCAATATAACCTGAGCGAAGATTAGTAGCAATCCCAAACAATGGCTGAAGCGCTCATAACATACCTTGACCACCAAAAACACTCAAAGCCACTGGCAAGAATATGAGCGCATGCGTTGATGCAAACAGCACCAAAGCGACCCATACTCTGAAATAGTAGATTTCAAAGATCTTGCTTCTCGTGAAAGCCAAGACGGCAACACCAAGTAGCTTCGTAATAGTGATACCAGTGAAGACACTGCCACCAACATTGACCAGCGCAGTCCACGCTCTTGCGTCCTTGCCTCTGAACTTGTACTTGGGGGCACGTTCCATGACGGTTGTTGATGGGAAAGAAAAGGCGCGAGCAATGTGTGCGCAGAACTCTAGAGAGATACCCACGCTGATGATGAGATTGACAAGGGAGACAGCGTTCAGTGATACGTCAGCAACAGCCATGGCACCGATGATGTCGACGATGATCATTGCGACCGTGACTGTAACAACAACACCTGTTTGGATGGATCCCAGGAGCAGTGATGTCAAGAGAAAGATGACTGCGATTGCTGCGCCTAGCAAGGTCGCTGATAGCTTGACAATCGAAATATACTGGTCGAAAAAGATGTAGAATTTGGAGTACGGGAACACATCGATATTGTTCTCCTTGCTGACGTCGTCGGCGATGCGGCGAGCGGAGCGGTAGGCAGAGATAAAATCGTCCTGTGTGTGCAAGGGAGTGTGGGATGTTCTGAAGTGGGATGCTTTGATGGTAGTGTGTTTGGCATCTACCACGACAGCATCTCCGTAAGAGGCTTTGCCACCCAGTGGGCATTCTTCGGTCGTGGGCGAGTCTAGCCATTTCTGGAGGTATTTGATGTACTCTGGTCCTTCGGGCATGCCATAAAGTGTCGCGTTCCATGGTGGACTACGAGACTCAAAGCAAGGTTTGCCATCTTCAATGCAGCAGTTCTCAAATGCTGGGTTAAGCCACGAGAAATAGTCGTCGACCCAGCTGGCAGTGGCATCTGCGATGTACGACAATTCGGATCGTTTGCGTTCTCCTTCGAGAGTGCTTGCCAGCGAGAACGTGTCGCATGATAGATAACGACCACAAAGTTCTTGTTGGTGCTTGCGCTCGGTGATGTTCAAGTCCCGAGTGACGAAATAGACCGGTGGTCCAGCGCCAAAGTAGTGATCGAGATCATTAAAGTAATCGATCAAGTATGATCCGTCAGGAATTGCAATACGCTGGTCCAAGCCCAAGTTGACTTTAGGCATCAGAGCAAGTCCTGCTGTGAAGACCCCGAGGAAAATGGTAATAATGGCGACCTTCGCCTTCTTTCCCAACAAAGCTGGAGCGTATGACTTTCGAATAAACCTTTGCAGGCTTCCCTCATCATCAGCGCCGTAGTTATAGTCAGTCAATGATGATTGATCGGAATTGGTTACGCGGACACAAGGGACGCAGTCAGCCCGACCTGCTTCCACGCGTTTCTGATTGAGAGCAAGAACGGACGTGAACATGGTGACTTGCAAGACGGCGTTGATGAAGACGGCTCCCGCTGCGTACACTGCAAAGTTCTTTACTGCGGGCATGCCCACTGCTGCGCCCATGGCAAAGGCAACAGTCTCGGTGGTAGCAGATAGCAAGATACTTGGTCCCATTCGCCCCAACGCTTTCGACAGACGCTGCGCGATTGGTGTATCAGGATGGCTAGTGTTAACTCGTTCGAATTCGTGGACGATGAGGAAAATGTTGTCAACACCGACAGCGAGAACGAGGAAAGGAATAACTTCGGCAATGATCAAAGTAACCTTGATCCCGCATGCAGAAAACAAGCCGACAGACGCAGACACGGACATCAAAACAATGAGGATACCAACAATGCCGAGCATGAACTTGGACTGAACCAAAGCATTCGCTGGGTTGTTCAAGACCGTCTTCAAGGTCAAGGTTGTGGACCCGAGTGCGAGAGAAGCATACAGAAACATGATGATGTAACTGATAATCACAATTTTTGCGTCTGTGTTGGTAGACTTGTTGAGCTCCTCTTCCAAGCTGATCTCTGTGTTGAAGGACAGTCGAAGGCCTCGTTCGCTGGCCTCACGTTGTACATCGAGAAGCGTGACCTTCAGTTCTTCCTCAAAGGCCATGGCGCGCGAAAGCTCTGGCGTTCCTTCTGCATGATTGCTGACCACCCATGTAGTCACGATAGCTTTCGAGTCTAGAACATCGTCCGTGTATCCACCGAAAAGCATCTTGGGGTCCAAAGGTTGACCGAACTCGGGTCGGCAGTCAACAGGCTGGTTGGAGCACCCGAGAAGCTGCTCTTGCCAGCTATCCGGATCCAGCATGTTCATGTCGCCTTGGAAGTATCCAGTGAATGATTGCGTTACGCAAGCAGCTCCGGCTGCCTTGTAGCATACATCGTCCAGCGCAATTCCGCCAGGGGTCCGCAAACGAGTGACCCGTGCCTCTACATCAAACCACCATCTGAGAGTATCATAACTCATCACTGTTGATTTTGAGTCGCTGTCATTGACGAGGAAAGCCTGTTCGGCCCTGAAGAATGGACCGAAATTCGAATCGAAGAAATCCTTCTCCTTCGCAGCGTCCGAGTCCGGAGAAACCCACAGTCTTACAGGATCAGTCTCAATGGCAAATTTGACCCATCCCAAGCTCAATAGAAGGACAACAAAAAAGCTGGAGCCAATGGTGATACCAGGAAACTTTGCCGAAGCGTATCCAAGTTGGCTGAACAGGTTGTCGCAGACTTCGTTCAAGTAATAATGCTTTTGAGGCCTGTCTAGCATTCCAGCATTATGAACAACGTCGCCTTCGTCATCGTCATCACTCAATTCAGCGTCTTGTAGTAATCGAAGTCTCTCATTCTTGGACTGAGAATGCTTTTGGTATGCAATGTGACCCGCGACGGCGCCGACAAGGAGCATGAGGAATACCGAGTAGATCAGTATGATTGAGAAGGATAGGCAAGGAAGTGCGCCAACGTAGCACGATTTCTCCATTTCCAGCTTGGGCAACTCGACACAAGAGCCTGGGCAGTCAACGCACGCACATCGATATGCCGGATCTTCATCGTTACAAGCATGCGTCGACTTGTCCATCGGATCCATCTTCGGAAAGTCCGCTGGGGTTGATCGTGGAAAGTTCATCTGGAATGGACTTCCTCCAAATTTCTTGTCACCCAGAAACTTAAGAAACTGCGTAAAATTCTTCGCGCCACCTCCGATCAAATTCATGGCTGGGCTGTTTGTTGGCCCAAATTTGACTTCCTTGCAGCTGTTGTAAAATCCGACTCCATAATCATCGGACACCAAATGGTCCAGCTCCGTGACTAGGAACTTGTCGTTCTTGGGAGTTGTCGCCGTAACGTTGACGAAGAGGGACTGATCTGGGGAACACGTAAAAGTGCAGAAAAGGTTTACGAAGTTCTCGCGGCAAGCGGGACAGCTGGAGATGATCTGGTCGGCGCGTTTCAAGTTGCTTTGCAGGGCATCGAGCTGTACATCTTCGCAGCACACGGGGCCTGTCGACCATGCATCACCACAGATGCCAACCAGCCTCTCACGGATCTCGTCCGTAGGGTCCTTCGCAGGGCCATTGTCCGGGCAAGGCAGCTCGGAACCAAAGAAGCCTGTTTTCCCACATGATCCCCTAATGGCGCATCTCCCGGCTTCGTGTTTTTGTGGTAGTCTATCGTCGGCAGCTTGGATGGAGGGAACGAAGAGGGCGACGGAGAGAATGCCCAGCAGGTGGGAAGTGGAGTGGCGAAAGCGCATAGCGAGGCGGCGTTATGGTATGATACCAAGGAGTGTGTTGTACGCAGTTTGGTAGGAGATAATTGCGAGTTGCAGACAGTGATGCTCAGAGCATAGCAGTATTCCCTAAGCGGTCGCAAAGAGAGTGGTGTTGAAGGAAAGTTGTGGTTTGAGTGTCAAGGTACGAGTAGGAGGTAGAACTACCGGGATAGCTCCAGATCCAATGACGTGGATCCTGATCGGGCGAGATCACGATCTTGTATCCAAATTGCTGCCTGAGGCACCTTATCCCTCCACAAACAAACACCAACATTGTCCATCACAATCATCCGTGTCCTTCAATCAGCTGTGTCGGTAGTGGTTCAAGATTCCTTCTCTGATTCTTTTCATGTACCTGGCACTTACGGCTTCGAATGGATGAATACATACATACTAGTAGTTACTGATCCTAAACACCACAAAATCAACCATCATGTATCAGATGCTCTATGCTACGATTGGAGACTTCAATAAGCTCCACGTGATGAGCTTCGAGCATCCATCGGGCTACTAATGCAAGCCACCATGCAGGGTTACCTCCAGACTTCAAGGACGGGGGCCGAGTCGCGAAAAACCATGGCAATCATCTTGCGCAACCTTTCGCAAGCCCAAATCACTTCGAACATCGTTTCGCGAGACCCATCTGTTCACCTCCCTGCCCTTCCCCGATTCTTTCAAGCCGTTCTGAGCTTCTCTCGTCGACGTTGCCGGCCAGGAGCGCCCTTGTTCACCATGAGAGGCAATTCCCAGTATAACAACGATAGATAATGTCCAGTGTCGGTAGCAGCGTTGTTCCGGACCAGAGGCATCTCGCGCTCATACAAGCTTCCGCATCCGGAAACGAACTCAAGGTTCGACAGATTATTGAAGAGACGGCATGGCAGACCCAAATGGATCGCGACGCGCTGCGTCAATCACTGCAAAGAGTAGCTGCGCGAGGAAACTTTATTTTGGCCAACTTCCTGGTGGAAAAAGGAGCCGATGTCAACATAAGGCGCGAGCATGAAGCTTCGGCGCTGTTCAAGGCCTGTGAGGGTGGGCACGAAAAGCTGGCCCGGCTGCTTCTCGACAATGGCGCCGATACCGAAGTAAAAGATAGGGATGGCAGGACGGCACTGTACAAACAAGCAATGCGTGGGCATTTGAACATCTGCAGATTACTTCTTGAAAGAAAGGCGAATCCGGACTCATCGGACAAAGAAGGAAGGACTGTACTGATTCATCTTGCCGCCGAAAAACCTGGCAAGTGGGAGAAGGACATGATAGAGCTGCTGCTACATTATGCCGATATCGAGGCGAAAGATGATACGAGGAGAACGGCATTGATTTGGGCAGCTGCGACCGGAAAGGCAAAGTTGGTCGATACCCTACTCTCTGGCGAGAGAAGGGCAGACACGTCTGCTTCTAACAACCGTGGCCGAAATGCTCTCATGTTTGCGAGCGAAAACAATCACGTTGAGGTGGTGCAGAGGTTGCTCGTAGCTGGTGCTGATCCAAGAGCTGTCAGTGATGGTGGCTGGACTGCACTACATAATGCGGCAGACAAAGGACATGTACACATTCTCGAACTACTCCTGGCAACCGACTGCAACGTGAACTCAACACTTTCAAACGGCATGACTCCTATCCACTGGGCAGCCTTCAATGGACACGAACATGCGGTGAAGCTTATGCTGGCCAAAGTTGATGCCCTGGGTCGACCAGAAGCTAATCTTGCAATCAAAGATACCTTTGACCGCACGCCGATGCTATGTGCTGCTGAGAATTACCATACTGAGATCGTACAACTGCTTCAGCCCGGCAGGATCGGGTACAGAGTCCCACTCCCTCTACGCCGCGCGATGGAAGGCTTCGATGCTACGGTATGGGATTTCGGGGGCGAAGGTGGAGCTTTTCGAGATGGGAAGAAGCAGTTGCACTTCAAGCACTCGGTGTATGATCTACTGTATGGCTGGAATGCCGATACAGACAAGCCAAAGGTTCCCACACAGGTGAAGAACATCAAACATCAACCTGCGTTTAGGTGGATACATCTGCCAGCAAACAATGTAAACTAGTTGCCGTTCTTTGTCAATGTTCCTTCACGCTGACACTTTTCCTCTAGATCGCATGGGTCGAGACGTTGTTGGCCAAATCATTCATTGAAGGTGGACTTCGAGACCACGAAGAGATTGAAGACTTCAAAGCCCTTGAAAAATGTTTCAGTCAAGAACATAGAGGACATACACCACACGCCCGTTTTATGCGCCCTTGGAGTCAACGATACGCCGTGCAACATAGAACAGAAAAGAAACCAAAACCGCAATCAAAAACCTTGCCGCTCCCTGAACCTGCACTAGACGAATCGGCCGCAACCCTGATTGTAACACCACCCGATGCTGCACCACCGCCTACTACGAGAAAACCACAGCCGTCCACCGTCCGCGATGAAACGCCGAAATCAGACAAGAAAAAGAAGACCAAAGGAGAGGTCATACAGGAGCGACATGCTAAGAAGCCGAAGCAGGCTAATGGACAGAATGCTGATAAGAATGGTAAACAAGCGAAGGCTGTTGAGAAAGTCAAAGGAGGCGCGCCTAAGGTGACGCCAGAAGCACCTGGATCAACCGGGAAGATCGTCTTGTTCATGCCTTTCTTGCACTACGAGACGGACAAGAGCAGAAGGAAAATGGCAGCAGCTATCAAGCTTGCCCAGAATGGTCAAGAATGTCCTCATACCCCATCGCGAGATGATCTGCTCGTGCAAGCTTATTTGAGAGCAAAGCCACCGCTTCACCCTCGACGAACTTTGGACCAGTTCTCCTACCACGGAATTGATACTTCACAGAGAGATGAAGACCAAGTCGTCTATCGTTATCTGAGAGAAAGTGGTGTTCATCCGGCAATCTTCATGGTCGATCAGCTGTGGGTTTTCATTCTCGGAAAAGAGCTCATCGTTACGTGCTTCCCGGAACGATGGGAACAGCCAAGGAACGATCCGATGATGGTTCTTGATGGAATCGTTGAGGACATGAACGCGAAAACTCGACCTCCGATTAACAGTGTGTATGATCTAGCTTTGCTGATCACTAGCCGCTGTTGTGGGGTTTTCGATCGCCATAAGCTTGATAATGTGGACTTTCAGTTTCTTGATATGTTTGAGAGCTCGATTGGGAAAGTTGTGAGTTTGGCTGTCCTCCTCCCCGCTCCTGCCCATCACTAACACGTTCAGACAAATCAAGAGACAAAATTATTCTCGAGCTTCAATATCGCCTCAGCACAAGCTACAAAGTGGCTTCGAACACACCGAAGAGCTCGCGGCAGCCGACTAGCACCAGGAGACAATCTCAAGCCCGGCGAACGCGAACAAGACTACGACAGTGAACCCGTCTTCGTAGACAAACTCCTCGAAATAGGCACAGAAACAAAACTCCTCGCCGAGATCAAGGACATCAAGGACGAACTGCGAATACTTGACATGGTCTTACAATCCCAACTACAAGTCTTACCCGGCCTCGCCGACCATATCGTCGACGAACTCGGAGGAAGAAACAAACTCCAAGGCCGTGAGATCGAGCGCCGAAAACGAGAACAACTCAAATTAATAGAAGTCCATATCAAAGATCTCGAACGCATGAAAGGACAAGCCACTTCCGTCGAAGCATCATTGGCACATCTCCTCGACCTAAAACAAAAACACGCCAACGCTTTCGAAGCAAGATTCGCCCGCGACCAAGCACAACTCACCGCAAAACAAGGTCAGACCATTCTAGTCTTCACAATCGTCACTATCATCTTCCTACCCATGTCTTTCATAGCCGCCTTCTTCGCTATCCCCTTCGCTGAATTCTCGCAATCGGGGAACCCGTCTCTTCATTTATCGTTTGTGGCGAGATATATGTTCCCCATCGGTTTCGCCGTCTCTGTGCCCCTCATTGCCGTCGCTCTCGCAGTCGACGACGTCGGTATCTTCATCCGGAAAGTCAGGACGTGGTTTAGTCTCCATGTTTTCCGTCGGCGAGTCCAGTACGAGGAAACGACGTTGCAGAAAACGACGAGAGAATTGGTGGAACAGGTTCCACGGGGTTCCAATGTGGAG
The DNA here is from genome assembly GCA_000738655.1 of Venturia pyrina ICMP 11032. Taxonomy (NCBI): domain Eukaryota; kingdom Fungi; phylum Ascomycota; class Dothideomycetes; order Venturiales; family Venturiaceae; genus Venturia; species Venturia pyrina. Next base: position 55,793 of record JEMP01000054.1, on the reverse strand, counting down.
AAATATCTGTTTGCTGATGAGGAGGGGATGAATGGTAGACCATCGCGGAACTATGGGTTTGGATTTGTGGAGGAAGATTTTTCGCCTGCGGGGTTGAGACCGAGGACGAGACGGGGGAGTGAGAAGGTTACTTGGGCTAAGGCTAGTTTTGAGCGTGTCAGGGGGAGGATTAGTGAGGATTTGGAGAGGGGGAGGGTGGGTAGGTGAGACGTCGTCTCCTCCCTCGCCTTGTAATAATTATAAATTAATTTCTGAGTACCCACTATCATAGTATATTGCCTTTTGTCGAAACAGAAGTAAAACGTAGTAAAATCCCTTTACTATCTCTGACTGATTCTTGTCCTTTTTTCTCCGTATGAGTTCCCTTTACTTATCCCGCCTCTTAATCCAACATCAAAAACAGAAAATGGTAGTAGAGTACCTTATACACCCACACTATCCCCTTACTATCCAACGTATCAACACCTAGAATCATCCTCCAGACAAAGCCATCGAGTCCACCTCACCAATAATCCGACAGTCCATCGCCACGTCTCCAACAATCCATCTAATCCCCCCCTAAAAACAATAAAAACACCACATTAACCCGAATTCCTATCATCGTTATTTGTGTTTTGCGAGGGGGTGATGGCAAGAATCAAGCAGAGAGGGATGGAGTAGAGTTGAATGGAGAAACATCAATATTTCAATGGATAGATGGATGGATGGATTGGGTTTTATAGACTTGTACTCATGACCTCGTTTACGATGGATTTTTGGAATCTGTTAAAGGTACTTATCGACTGGTATTCCCCTCGCCTCTGGTATAGCGAGGTTTAGATTTTTGTAGTAAGATTTCGCGTGGAAGAGATGCGTATTCGCCACGGATTATACATCACTCGGCTGCAAACTCCGTTTCTAGTGACGGCATATTGGAATTCTCCACCATGAGTATCTTACGATTGTATCGCGTTGGGCGGCAAGGTATCTTGACCATACTCTCTTTCACGGGAGTGTTGCAGAGTACCGATGTGAGGGGAATTTCGTTTCGGTGTCGAGGTTTCTTTGTGATGGTGTGTTTTGATTGGATGGACCTAGTCGGGAGATACTTGCTTTGAGCTCCTTTTTCGTCTAGACACTGCGTCCGGAGGTTTGCTTCGGTATGAGTTCGTGTGGTGTCGACAGGTCGTATTCTAGTTCCTGATAGCCTGAGCTAACCCATGACCCCAAAATGTTTGATCTGTTGCTGGCATCGGTCCGCACATTTCGAACGCTGAAGCCGATACCCTTGAAGAAATAGTCTGCTCGAAGTTGGCGATAGGGCTTCTATTCGAAGACTCTGCAGCTTTCAACTATGCCCCTCATTGGATGTGGCCAGCTTCGAGATAAGCTCTGAGAAATATGACCAGCCATTGAGCCGACTTCCTACCCAGACATTGCTCAAAGCAGAAACACCTGGATATTCAAATCGCGCAGAATATCAATCCAATCAGCGCTCTTCCCATCTGGTTCCAAATCACGCGCTTCCCAAACCTTTTGAACGACTTCCCACTGACGAGAGTAATTCGCAATATGGTAGCATTGCACACGCTCCCACCAATCCCTCCAAATATCTCTTTCAGAACTCAGCGCATCGCAGGACGCAACGAATGAGGGCCACGTCATCGGTGCAACACGACTTGCCATATCCGCGTTCGAGGTGACCTTCACGTCTTCTATCGCATGCATATGATGTGCTACTTGAGCCACCTCCTCGACCAGATCCTCACGTGAACGATGATGTATGCGGCGCGAGTTGTAGATCAGCGCTGCCCGGTGCCAGGCATTGGCTTGGTGAACGAAGATACTGAGCAGTTCGGTGTCTGTGGAAGCGATATATGTCTCCGTTTCAATCTCAAGAGTCCAGGAAAGCAGTGTTTGATCGAGAGTCTCACATGCTTCAAGCAGAGCACTCGGGGTTGGCTCTTTCACGTTGGAGTAGAATGTGAGATGGTCAGCCAGACGACATGTTTCTTGGATGGCGGTGGCGATTGTTGGAGTGATTCCGAATTGATATTCGAAGCAGTAGCCTGGTAGAGGAGCGAAGTATTCGGGTTCTGGTTCGCCGTGGAAAAAGCAGTGGCCCTCATTCAGCCAAGGCGATGGGTCGGATTGCAAGGAAGTCGTACTTTCTATCAGGGAGAAGAAAGCGCTGATCTCGTTCAATTGCTGTGTATTGTGGCCAGCCGATAACCTCCGATCTTGAGACTTCCGAAATTGGGTCGCTCCCTTGACATGAACCACCGAGTCGGTTTGTCCACCGGACATTATCTGTGAATGTATCAGTATTCAGAGGATACTACGAACATATGCAAATACCTACGCCATTATCCACCAGAGACAGGATGGTCATCAGCAGACTTCTATAGTCTGTCGCGGAAACGGTCGTATCTGAAATTGATGACCGCAAATAATGTACGGCTCGCTCATTGTACTCAGTGCCAATCTGGTAGAAGTTCAAAAGCCCAGGATTGCAATGCCACAGATGAAAAGCTGATGAGGCCAGCAATGAGTGGTAAAGCGCAACGTTCACGCCACTTGTTGGCTTGAGTCCGCTAGCAACTTCGAGAGCAGCAGGAGCATAGATGTTGCGGTAGGGATTTCGAGAATGTCGGACAGGCAGGAGAAGATCTGAGACGTTGACTATATAGTGATGCATGAGCAGATCAACCAGTGGGTTGTTGGAAAGACTGATCGATATTCGGTCCATCGGGAGGGTTGCAATATGCCTGAAATTCGGCCTATTCGATGACTGGGAGGCGATCATGAGGGTTGACCCCTTCGCTGCGGACAAGCTACCCGGATTGTCGAGGTACTCGCACTCGTCAATGGGTATATCCACAATATCATCCGGCTCCAGATCTACGGGTATGCTTCCTGACAGAATCGCATCCCACCCGGCGTTTGTGGGGGACAAAATATCTAGAGACTGTAGTCCGAGTTCAGCTTCTTCAATACCCTTGCCGATTTGAGGGCGATGGTCGTCGTGAGCGCTGTTCCCTTGATTCGCAACATGAGACTCCAGGACATGCACAAAATCGTAGCTGTCTACCCTCCGACTCCCAATCGGAAACATACAAAACGGCCCTCGAATCGTCGATTTCAGATCATCAACCATGGAGTCGTTGTCGATGTCCACAAGATATCCATCAATCTCTTCCAAGCTGTACCTGGCGTTCGTGTCTACTCCCGTCAGCTTATTTTCTCCAACCGATAGCAAACATCCAAAACATCTCTTCCTCCTCGACCCAGCTGAAACATAAAACCAAGAAACAAAACTCACCAAGTCCAATCCTCCCCCTCCCCTCAAGATTAGCCGCACCCTGCCCATCCCTCCCCCCATCATCCCTCCACCTTAATCGAACCCCATACCCACCACACTCAACCCCCATCTTCGCACAATTCCCACACTCAACCGCCCTCTCATCACATTTCACTTTCCGTCTTTTACACGTCCAGCACCTACAAATCAACATTAACCACCACCATCTTTCCAAAAGCGAAAAAAAAAGAAACACGCTCGGGGGCTCCATGCAAGCAACATACCCAGAAAACGTCACAGTCCTTGATTTCGCTGCTGCCGGCATATCCAAACCTCCCGTCCATATTCCAGTGTCCACGTCCGCAGTCGCGATTTCGATCAGTCGTTCGGTACGGCCGTGTCTCCGAAGCAAAGGGTCACAGAACTTCTCCTAGTGTGCCGAAACGGAGACGCGACGGCAGCATGTCACAGTAGCTTGGTGGAGAATGGGAACTGAGATCGAATAAGCGCGGAATTTCCAGAAGATAAGGGATCGTGAAGATTCGGGATTCCAATGCGATAGCGGAACCGCCATCACCCGAGGGCGCACGACAGATCCGAGTTAGTACCGATTGGACAGGAGAGGAAAAGCATGATGCTTGTAGAGCAAGTATATTCCATTTTCCCGTCTGGGCGAGAACTGACTTGCTTGGACTTCATACCTCAAGTGCCTCGAATTCTCTTTCAGGTAGTGGACATCATCTAATAATACAGTGCAAAGTGCTTGCCTTTGATATGATATGTAGACTACCAATATTACTACAGCGCCGATCTTTGCGGCACAACTCTTCCAATCATGATACACAATAATACATACAAATCCCTCGTCGATGCCGGCACCAATCCCCTCGGAAATATACACAACTCCTACAATACCACCAAACCCTCCAGAACTCATACTCCAATTGTTCAACCCACTCTCGACTGATTATAGACACCGCCGCCACCAGCAGCACACTTAATATCCACTTCCCCCATAAACCGCCTTCCTGTTCTTCTTGATCAACGCATTCAACTTCTTCTCACTGACCTCAGTCTCCCTCCTCGACTCCACCAACTTCTTATGGGCCCCACTCCCATCAATCCCCACGGCATTCATCCGACTCCTCATGTGCTGATGCCCAGCACTGACTTCTTTCTCCCATTCCCTCAACATCTTCTGTCCAGCCTCGCCAGGCAAATTGATTTTCGCACCAGCCATGATATCACCAGCAGCAACGATATCAATGTTAAAATCCATACTGTGCTGAGGATTGAAAAGGTCTTTAGCTTCAATCTTACCCGTCGTGGTGGGCTGGAGGAGTTGCTGGACTTCAGATTCGGCGTCGGTGAAGGCGCTTACAGAGGGGTTCATATTGATGCCCATTGTCCGGGGCGCCTCGCGGCCCATCTCTCGAGCGACTTTGACGGCTTCGGCGACTCCCATTGGTGGTTCGCGCCAGGTCTGTCCGGCATTACCCTCGCGGTCCTTTGTTGGCATGGTTACTTTCAGCTGCTCTTTCCAGGGAACACCGTCACGTGGCACAGCACGAGTAATCACACTTCCAGTGCTTGTAGTTTGAACTTCCATAAGACCTGCCAGTTCTGGTGGTGGAGGAGTCGGCAAAGGTGCGCTGGTGATCTTTGTGGAGTCATACGCCAACGGAGGCACGAACGAGTTGTTGAAGGCCACAGCTGGAGACTTCCAGTCATTGAAAGGCGCTCGTCGGTTTTGGCCAGGCAGGTAGGGGAGATCTTCGAAAGACCCACTCTCGAGAAACTTCTGCGTACCGTCTTCACCAGATTCAGGCTTGGCTCTCTGGACGAGACCAGAAACTGATTGTGAGCCCTCAGCGGTTGTTGGCTTTCCGCCACCCCACCTTCTCTGGCCTTTAGTCTCCCAGATCTTAGCCTCCAAATCCAGAAACTTGTCTTCCTCGTCCTTAGTAAGACAAGTGACGCGGACACCGAGTGGAGAAATCATAGTTCGCCCACTGATTCTTGGGGGATGCTCGTTTCCGAGATCCTTTCGAACAGCCTTCCCTTGAATCAGTAATTCCTCATCCGCTCGCGAAAGCTCATATCTCAACTGCTCAATGTGGTTCTGTAGATCTTGAGCAGAGAAAGGATCAATGCCAAGCTTTCTGAGCTCTGACTTTTGAGACAAAGGCTTGAGCAAAGATAGGGTAGACAGGGCAAGTTGATGGGTTGACTCCAAGGCTTGCATGATTACGGCTGGAGTCAGCTGATGTGGCGAAGATTTTGCACTCGGCGTAGACTCTCTGACACGTGGCGAATCCTTGATTGGGGTGGTGGGAAGTGACGGAGCTGGTGGTGACGGAGGTTTGACTTTCCCTTGAACCGGCGTCTTGGGCTCCTGTGGGTTCTTCACATTCTCTGTTTGCGAAGAAGAATCTCCCTTCACGAAAGCTGCCAACTTCTCAACCCTTTTTCCTTGGGCAGTCGCAGCTGGTGCCTCGGTCTTGTGAGCTGGTGTCGGACCAGAACCAGCTGGTTTGCTCTTGTTTTTCTTAGTCTTACGGGCTTGAATGGGTGCAACTTCTTCCACGATGTCCTTGGGAGTTATGATGGCAGAGATTTCAGCGTCCTTGAGTTCTTTCTCCTTCCTTCTCTTCTTGCTTGTCGTTTCTTTTCTCACCTGCCGACTCGCCACGCTGGGCGGCGGTGAGCTGGCCCGGGATACAGAAGCCGAAGTAACAGAGAAAGCATCGACGCGCTCGCTTGTTGGCGTTCCAGGTGGCATAGTTGACGTGATACTTGGACGTCTGGAGGCTTGCTTGCTTGCACCCGCAGTGGCTGCTGCTATCAACGGAATGGTTGGAGCAGGTGTTGGTAGCGCTGGAGGCGTCTCCGCCCGTGGTGTGTCAGTAATCCGCAGAGTCCTTGGCTGAGTTGTTCTTCTCATTGGAGAGCCGGTTGAGATGGTCGCAGCAGCAGGTGTGTCTGGTCGCGAGCTGATTGACGATGCAGTTACTGATCCTGCTCGTGATGGTCTCGTATTGGGATCAGGCTTTGCAGACGAGGCTGACATGACAACACTTGGAGACTCGACCTTCCTCTCTGGTAGCGAGGCCGTCTCAATCTTGAGTTTGCCAGGATGCGGCCGCTGCTTTTCGCTTGTTGGTGCCACAGGTTTAGGCGGAGACACAGTCTTTGGAACGACGGGCTGTGCCGGTTCCTGCGCAATCTTGATGGGTCCTTGTTGAGATGAAGCTGGCTGGACGGAAGGTTTGGGAGTAAACACTTGCGTTTCCTGTACTTTCCCAACCCTCTTCAGAGCCGGAGTCGCAGCCTTTTCATACAATGTGGGACCCACTGGTTCATTTACGTGCTCACTCTTACCAGTTTTTCCGACTTTCGACGTAGCCTTGGATTCAGATGTCTCAGGCTCAGCTAGCTTCGCTTCGAGGCCAGGTGGAGCTTGGATCGGCTTTTGTATTTCACTTTGCTCGTTGCGCTCCGGAATAGAAGTACCGAGTGGAAACAAACCAGGTGGGACCGACGGCGTCGAACGGCGAGATGCATCAAGTGTCTGACCTAATGCTGGGAGGTCGTCTACGCGAAGATCAATTAGCAACGGATTCGAAGTCTTACAACTGCTTAAACAAATGTGCAGACGCGGCGGCTAGGCGGACTGGGTACTGGGAGCAGCATCACGGTCACGCATCTCGTCTCAATCGTCTTCGTCACATCCGATGAAATGAAGAGGGAGTAGTTGAAGAAGCCAAGGTTGAGGCCACCTATAAGAGGTGAGGCTGAAGGTGGAAACCTACATACAAGGCGGATGTGACGAAGACGACGGAGATGAGGCGGCCTCTGATCCCAATGACGGCGATGGTCGTAACCAGTCGCAGTAGCTCAGCAGCCCAAGTGGTATGACGCATAAAGAAAATGGAAATGATAAGCAGCATCCCCCAAACACCAGTGAGCTCTCGTCAGGCGTGCCAACAGACTTCCCACGAGACCGCCTTTGGCAGTTTTGCTCCATGATTTTGATGTTACAAGATGTTCGCTTCTCCATAATGAAAACGCCAGATGCAGAAATCGTAAAACTGAATGGGGATGGAGAGTCTCCGCCGTCGCTCGTCAAAATCCGTTGAAGAAAGAGAAAAGGAGGAAAATTAATCTACCACGCGCCGCGTCCGCCAAATGTGTTGTTGTTGTACATAGGTAACCCACCTTGGCCTTGCCCGCCGTAGAGGCCTTGTCCGTTCATGCCAGCGCCACCGGTTTGGTGTAGTCGAGCCTGCAAAGCACTAGGGTCTGCAACAGTATCAGCTAGTCCACCACCTCCAGAAGAGGAAGTGTTAGCATGTCTGTGCTTTTTGCCCTTCTTCTTCTGCTTTTGCTGACCGCTAGGCTCCTGAAATGCTGATGCACCAGGCTGAGACCCATAAGGGTAGCTCAGATGACCAAGAGCAGAGGCTTGCGTGGAGACCGAGGGGTAGTTGATTTGGGACGAGAACATTAACTCACGCTTTCCATTGTCCTGATTGACACGCTGCCCGCGATGCATATCCCATGGCTTGTCTGCTTGACTTCCAGTAGCATTTGCCCCATATCCCGCAGTGAAGCCATATCCCTGGCCAAACATGCCACCGCCACTGACTGGTGGCGTGCCCGTGGGCTTGAGACCTGGTGGAGGTCCCTGAACACCACTGCTAAAGACATGACTGCCAGCCACTGAAGGTTGCGCACCGTAGGCCGATGTGTTTTGTCCCAGGACTGTACCTTGCTGTTTGAGTATTGTGCCAGGTTTGAGGTTGCCGTTATCCGTGAAGGCGAATCGCGAATTGTGTCTTCCATGAGCTCCACCAATCTGAGGGTGAACACGAGCTTTTTCGAACTGCTGGAGAAGTAGTTGCTGTTGCTGTGCTTGCGATGGTGTTGGGCCTCGGCCGGTGCTCCCGCTTGCTGTTGACATGTCGTCACCAAGCATGTAGTTGCTGAAGCCAGGGTGCAAGCCGAATGCTTGGGATGGAGGTTGTATGGCTGAGTGAGGACCCAATCCGAAATTCCGTTCTTGTCGTTCCTCTGGCTCTCCACCCAATTGCAAGCTCCCTCCAGCACCACCTTGTTGCTCCGTATGCTCATGCTGCTCCGGCTGTTCTTCAATATCAGGCTTAGGAGGGGCTCGCAAAGCAGCTCCTGCGGCTTCTTGTTGTTCTCGTAACTCATTGGCTTTTCGATCCTTCATCTGCCGACGTTTCAGCCCACCCTTGGGATCCCACAGCGGAGGAAACAGATTGATGGCTTTGAGATCCTCCTCACTGACACCATTTGGCGAGAAGTTAAAAAGTATGTCAGAGTTGAATGCAGCTTTGAGTAAATTCTGAAAAGCAACGTCCTTAGGTTGTCTCCGGGACTTCGTATGTGGGGACCTCGGTCTCGTGGAATCACTACTAGAGTCCTTTCCAGATTGTGCAGAAGATTCGGTATCAGCCTGGTCACCCTCAAAACTCGACCGCGCAGGCACTGAATTTGCAACCACTGGGCTCGCATTAGAAGTAGTCGTGGCACGGCTTAGGCGTCGAGCAGCGCTATTTGCCCAATTAGCTGCAGCAGGAAGTCCGGAACCATCAGCAATACTACTCGTTGGACTCGAGGGAGCAAGTTCAGGTTGCATTGCAGCGGCAACAGGTTGTGTATGCTGAGGTGGAGGTTGCGGTTGTAGACTATCCATATCACCTTGATCATCGATGGACTGCTGAGTTCCGGCAGCATTCATCGAAGAAAGATCCTGTCGGGTGAAGCTCTCGTTTTGTTCTCCAGGTTCATGAAGAAACATGCAGCTCTTGTTGTTGCAGGTGTCACCTCGAAGGTATGCTGAGCAGTATTTCGTCGTCCCATGCTGCGCACTGTTTCTTATTAGCTCGACTTGGTGCACAGGCCTGTGTTGTGAAGACCTACCGTATCTTGCCATCACCCGCCTGCGCAGCTTGGTTGATGGCTTCTATGCAGGCGGCCGCGTCCTCCTTTCGGGTGAAAGTGACATAAATTCCCACTGGTTGATTCAACGTGTATGCCGCATCCTTGGACTTGCTGACAACCACCTTGATGATGTCGCCATATTGTCCAAAGTACTCTTTTCCTCGTAACAGTTCTGCTACCCGGTCGCCTTGGATCTTCGGTTTCATGCCTGTCACATAGACGAGGTTCTTCTGCCGCACGCGTAGTCCAGCCAGGTGCTTTCGGCTCAAGTTATCAGCTTCGCGCTTCTGCACCTCTTTCTGTTTGGCTGCGGCTTTCTTTTTCTGCTGGGCAGCCTTCAGCTGGCTGTGTTGGAGGATTTCTTCCGGGGTGACATTTTTGAACTGGAAGGGTTTGTCGTCGTAGGGCCGCCGACATGCCGGGCATAGGCCATTCATGGTTGTCTTGATATTGTTGTAGCAGAACTGACATATCTGCGGTCTGTTAGTGAATGCTGATTGGTGGAAGCTGTATGGATGATGGACGTGTCGTAGGATCTCGCCACCACTAGGTCAATTATATAATGGCAGGAGTAAGTGTGACGAGTGACTCTTCCAAGCCATCCATCACCAGAGTGAAGATGGGGATAGATGGAGAGCGTACCTGATAACCACATGGACACGGTCGGAAGTACTTGTCGCCCAAGTCGAACTCTTCAACGCAGAGCGGACAAACCTCCTCCTCTTCATCCTCATCAATGAACTGATCTTGTTGTATCCGAGCCATTATGTGTTTGGTATGTAGAGAAAGCCGAGGGGTGGCGAGAGTGGTGGTGTCGAGTTTGTGGTTCAGTTGTTCGAGGGGGATCCTCAGTTGCGCCGAGCTCCAGTAGAAGTAGAAATCGGGGGCTTTATTAACAGTCGAAGTGAAGCACGCATGCAGATGCAAAAATCCAGAGCGGAGTGTTGTGAAGGGAGGGGGGAGAGTGGGTGTGGTGAATTGGATGGCAGTGTTGTCTGTTCTGGTCAAGTAGATGTCCGATGTTCAGTTCTACGGCGGGAAATTAAGGCATTCAGGCTGAAATGGATTCAGCCTTAGATTGGAATCAACTTCATCATCAATTCGACATAAACTCCACGACAACTGCCATTGCCGCGTCACGAAATGGCCCTCCGAATCTCACTCCCCAGGACCGCCGCTTCTGCTCTGCGTGCAAATGGTGTGCGCATTGCCCGTCCATTCTCCACCACTCCGGCCAATTACCTCTTTGGTTCGAAGAAAGAGGCGGCCGTGGACCCATTCCCCAACCTGAGGGTATGCGATACAACTATCAAATTGTTTCAATCGACCACAGAATAATCATACTACTAGCACTTGGAACGAGGCCCACAACCTACCCAAACGGCACCCGTCGTGAATCCCGCCGATAAATACGCTGAGAAGGCAGAGGCATTGCACAAATACGGCCAGTATCTGCTGTCATGTTTGCCAAAATATGTCCAACAGTATGCAGTTTCAATTTTGAATTACCATTCTATGCTGATCGCGCATTAGATTCACCATCTGGAAAGATGAGCTCACCATTCACATCCCACCCTCTGGTGTCATTCCCGTCTTCACTTTCCTCAAGTACCACACGGCGGCGGAATACACGCAAATCTCAGATATCACTGCTGTAGATTATCCCACCAAGGACCAGCGCTTCGAGGTCGTTTACAATCTTCTTTCCGTCCGACACAACTCTCGCATACGGGTGAAGACATACGCCGATGAGGCCACGCCGGTCCCTTCTCTCTGCGGGCTTTACGACGGAGCCAACTGGTACGAACGAGAAGTCTACGATCTATTCGGCGTATTCTTCACCGGCCATCCCGATCTGAGGAGGATAATGACAGATTACGGCTTCGACGGGCACCCGTTGAGAAAAGACTTCCCAATGACCGGATACACCGAGATCCGATATGATGAAGAAAAGAAGCGAATCGTGGTGGAACCATTGGAGATGACCCAGGCATACAGGAACTTCAGAGGTGGATCCGCAGCATGGGAGCAAGTTGGTCCTGGAACAGACAGGCAGCCTGACCAAGTAGGTTTTGCATGATTGATTATGTTTCTGCATCGTCTAACCCATAGCAGTTCAAGTTACCTACACCAAAGCCAGAACCACCCAAGGAAGCCGAGCAAAAGAAATAGAATGTGCGCATCATCACTCGTAAAATCTGTACATATTAGGCAAGATGTCCTCCCATCACTAGTGAACCTCGAGGTGACACTCAAGCCGAATGGTCCTCGTGAACAAGCCCTTCAACCTCACGACCAAAAATAATTTGACATTCCTAGTTTTACATGGATAAACCAAAAGTCCTGCCGGCACATCTCTGCAAGATTTCCAGAAATTCATCTTCAATTGTCTCCTCGATAACCGACCCAAATTAGCCCGACCAAGTTTGATTGCTGACACCGCTGCTCCAGACATTCCCAAAGAACAATATCCACAGCCAGAAGTGCTCACATTTGTGTTGCTAAACCAACAAGCCGAAAAGCCCGAATCAAAGCAAAGCAACATAATATATCTCCCACTCAACCCCTCAAAAAGGAATAATCTTTTTCCCTAGTAACCTCCCTTGTATCCGCTCCCCTGAACCTGGTTCTGAGCCGTTTCGGTATAAGACCCTCCCTTCTTATTCGTGTTCTTGGGATCGTACTTGACTCCACTCGGACCACTCTGTATTGTTCCCAGTCCGCCTTGAACGTAGGTTGGGGCACCCTTTTGGGCGTCAATTGTGCCGAGACCGCCGTTTATGTAGAAGCCGTCGGGGCCTTTATGGTAGGTTCTTGGTTTGGTTGTTAGTGCATATATCTTGTGTGGGATAAAGGATTGATTAGACAATAGAAGTGTGTTTCCCGTTTGCAAAGAGGTGGATTTGAATTATAGTCGCTGTTTCAAGTGAAGTTGGTATGAACTGTAAAGCTACGGGGCAAAAAGAAAGGAAAAGGAAGGTAATGATAACATACCCCAAAGGCCCATGTATCGTAAACCCACTCGCACCATTCTCGATATACGGTTTATCCTTTGTATCCTTCCCTTTTGGCGAGGGGGAGTTGTTGGGTGCTAGTTGGGGTTGGTTCTTGGGTGTTGGACCTAGGGTTACTGTATTGGGCTTGTTCGGCTGCGCGGGGGATGGCCAGCCTGGTCCTTGTGGTTGGACTGGTGGTACGTTTGGATAGGGTTGTGAGGGATAGGGAGCGGACTGTGGAGGATACGGAGGGGGTTGTGAGGGTGGTGGTGGCGGTCCTGGTGCTGGTTCAGGTGGTACGATAAATGTTTGCGGATTCGGCAATGGTGTAGCTACTGTCAACGTGACGAGCGTGGTAACAATAGAAATGAAAATGTAGAACAGCATGATGATCCGTTGTACTCAACGAGGTAAAGACAGTGTTTCCCACCGAGACAAAAGGCCGTTGACGACGTTGGTGCTACTGGTCATGAACTCTTATGATCTTGGAAAGGCTGATATAATGGATCTGCTGACGCTCGGTTGTATAGTTCGTACATCGTTCTTTGATTGTGCAATCAGGAACTAAATCGTAGGGCGGTTTGTTCGATAGTAATTACATCTTGCAAGCGATCGGGGGTGTATGGGTGTGCCTTGTTGGGCTTGCTGGGGAATCGTTCATGGCCTTTTGTGGAAGTTGGGGAGATTGCAGGTGTTGTTTAAGATAGAAGGCCCGATAAGGTGGGTGTAGGTAGGTATGATAAATATCCTCTTGGTTTTCATGCCTAGTAATGTTCTCGAATTCATCAGTTCAATTCGACAAGTGTGAGTGATTCTGCGCTTCTCAATCTTCCAAAACTCTCTTCTTTTCCCACGAAAAATTCTTTAGGAGCAAGGCTACTTCCAGGGATTCTCCAGTTCACATCTCCTGATTGGGAAAACAAATCGGACCTTCCATCCCGACTCACCCGTTTCACCAACATCGACACGGAAATCATTCGCGAGGCGAGATGAAAACCCAATAATCACGGTTACAGTTCCCCGGGACACATCCCCCATCGATCGTGTACAATAAGTAGTAGGTAATCTCATTGACACAGAAAGTGCCTTATACGATGAATGGGAATCTCGAAGTTGTGTTACATCGACGTAGGACAGGATCATGCTAAGCTTTTGTTTTTTGTTTTTGTGCAGGCGCTGGGACTATTCGGGAGGGGTGATGAATCACTTCTGTCTTGATTTCCTGCCTTGGGATAAAGAGGTAGGCTTGTGGATCTGGCGTTTTGGGAATGGAGCATCAAACTCCTTGTCTCGCAAACCAATATTTTTGGGCACTACGGAGTACTTCTTTTGATTGAACATCATCGATCTTCGCTGATCCTGTAAAAGTACGATGTCACCATTTACGGTGTACTGGCATGGATAGATCTTCGCATTGACTCGCATTTACTGTGCTACACTAGGAGAGTGTTTCAGCCTCGATGATCTCTTACCAACCTCGAGAATCTCCGCGCAGTTCTCTCCATAGGCACAACGGTTTCTTAATTAGAAAGCCTGGATGATTTCTATGTGCTTCATTCGCGCGCCTCATGTCGGCTTCGATGACGAATGATACTGAGATATACATGCTAATCAGCTTGCCGAGTAATCAATGTATACCACTTGAGCTCGTGAAAATCGTCCTTGAGCGCGCCAGCAATAAGAGAAACGATAATGACGCCGCATCGAAGAGACTCGGTCTATGTTGCAACACCATTGCGGAATCGTGGAGTCCAATCGATTTTCAGTTGTTTTTTCTCTTGATGGCCTACCGATATACTTGCTTTCTATTTCTCATCTACTACAGCTTAGCTGACAGAGCGCGAGAATATCCGCATAGTTCAAAATCCCACGATCCAATACCAACTCAAGACCCTCCAAACCTCTCCGAATAAAGCGTCCAACACTTCCTCATCCCCGTCCCAAAACTCTCCCCCTCAATCTCCTCCCTGCTCACCCACTTCCTCTTCTGATACACCTCCTTTCTCACACCCAATCCCAGCGAAATCTCCTTAGGAGTGGCAAGTCCAAACATGAAAGAATGAACATGCATCACCAACCGAATATGCGAAAACAAATGCGTAAGACTCCCAATTTCAGATACATGCCTCGCATTTCCCAATCCCTCGTCGTCCTGATGGGGCTCATAAGTTTTCGAAAGGATGAAATTGACAAAGGTAATGGCACTGTGTTTCCGCTTCTTCGCATCGGGTGGATCTAGTGACGTTATCATCGTCTTGCCCTTCTGTACATTCTTCGTCTTCTTCTTCAATCTTTTCTTTCGCAGTGTGACAGGTAGACCATCCGAATCCTCGAGTTCAGAGGCACTGTCCTCTTCGGAGGCGTTGGTAGTTTGACCTTCATCGTTGAAAACTGTTAAGGAGGGGAATTGCCATAGACTTGCGAGCAGGCCTTTGTCTGGTCTTTGTTCTATTAGGTATTCGTCTTCTCCGGATGCGGACTTGCGGCTGATGATGCAGACGTTATGTTCTTCGTTTCTGACGGCTTTTTTGATGACTTTGAGGGGGAAGAGGGAGACGTGTTTTTCGATGAGGTCTTTTGCTTTTGATGTTAGGTTGGCTTTCGATTCTGTGGCTTTTGAGGCGGGTCTGGATTTTTGACCGAAGGCTAGAGTTCCTTGTTTGAGTCCTGGCTTTTGCTGTGATTTGGGTTTTGCTTTGGTAGTAGGTTTCGATGATGTTATTTCTGGCTCGTCCATGATATCTGTTTCCTCCAATGGTTCGCAGTAGCTGCACAAGTCTTCGATATCCGGAATCTCGACTTTTACTGTCGTGTTAAAGACTGACCTTGACGACTTCTCATTCATTAGTCCCTTCTCGACTGCGAGCTTCTCACCCTCGGCGTAAGCCAGACACGTCTCTTGTACGGGACAACTCCCACAATCCGGCTTGACAGGTTTACAAAGCGTACTCCCTAACTCCATCAATGCTTGATTCCAGAAACTTGGAACCTCACTTTTTGGGACCTCTTCATCCTTCATCTTCACGCCTTTCTCTGCCAAAGCTTCTCTGGTAACCTTCTTGACCAGTTTCTCAGCCACTTCCCACAGCAAATCCGTCGTAATTTTGCTTTTCATATTCGCATACAACCCCATCTGCCTACACAAAACCCTCATCACGTTCCCATCTAAAATCGGCACTGCATGTCCAAACACAATCGACGAAACAGCACCAGCCGTATACCTCCCCACCCCAGGCACTTTCGCCTCAAGTTCACTCGGTAATTCAGGTAACATTCCCTTCATCGTGGAATCATCAACAATCAACTTCGCAGCCTTATGGATTCTCGTCGCCCGCGAATAATAACCCAGTCCCTTCCAAGCACTCAACACCTCCGCTTCTTCAGCCTTCGCGATATCTTCGATTGTGGGCCAGCGCGTGTGCCAGGATGTGTAGTAAGCGCGCACTGTTTCGACGCGGGTCTGTTGCAGCATTATTTCCGAGATCCATACTTGGTATGCTCTTCTCCTGAGTGTTTCTCTTAAGTCAAGGTCGGAATTTTCTGCTTTGCAAAAAGTTGAGGGATTGATCCATTTCTGCCGCCAGGGCATGTCTCGGTCTTTGCTCACGGAGTCAAACCAGGTGAGGAGGGATTTTTGAGTTGGGACATGGTCGAGCAGAGCAGGGCGATGATAGTCTGATTTGTGTTGACGTAGAGGAGGGAGTGCTGGTTGAAGAGGTATTTGAGAGTCTGCTGAGAGGAATGAAAACGTGTCTTGTTGCTTTTTGACGCGTTTTGGAGGTGCTTGGTTTAAAGTCAGGCTCTTTGTTCGTGGTCGTTTGGTGACGGTCATTTTGATGTTGCGTACATGCACTTTCCAATGTTGCCCAATGAATATAAGACGCGTTCTATTCCAAGCTCTTCTAAGTTCTATTGCCCAGAATGCCTACTTGTCGAGACTTTTGAGGTTTTGATGGTGTTTGATGGGGAAGACGCGTCGTACATGGAGATTGACCCCTGTTAAATTAAAATGGCCGTACTCGTAATGGACAAGCGCGATTGATAACAGTGGGGCTACGAGTGACCCCGGCACCGCGCACATCCCGGTACCTTGCACACACTAATTTATTACACATATTGATTTTATATACACTAGATCTTTATTAATATGGCACTAATTAACGATATACTTACTATATTAAGGACCTAGAAATATCCTAATTATAGCTAAACTACTAAGGAATTTAATATTAATCGGTCTACCCTTTCGAAGCGGTATAGGGGGCTATAGAAGAGCCGGGACCTATATAGAGAAGAAGTATTATTATTAAGCTACTAATAATAGCTTAATCTCGTCTAATATATTAATCTTCTTTCTATAAGAGGGCTTCCCCTAACTAATATAATAGTAGCTAACTTTGCGTAAGAGATCTGCGGTAAAAAGCTTAGGAAAAACTAGTATACTTAATTTGTAAAAGTATACTTAAAAGAGCTAGTATTAGACTATCTCTAGGGCCTTGACGTAGCTCGGAAATAAGCCGATTCTAGTCTCTCCTTTCGGCGCTACTTTAAAAAGGTAAGCCTAGCTAATTAGGTCATAGATCTAGCTAATAGTATATAGTTAGGAGCTAAAAAAGAGTAGTATACTATTAAACTAAAGAATAAGTATAATATAGATAAAAAAGGGTTCCTGATTAGTATTTTATAAGAGCGAAAAAGGGTGTTTAATAAGCTTATATACTAGTAAGGGTTTTTAGTAGGAGCTATATAAGATAGGAATCGAGAATAGGTTACTATAATTAGCTATATATATATAGATAGTATAGCTATTCTACTATATATTATTTACTAGGCGGCCTTAGGGGATCTATAGGATACTTAGTTTAATAATTTTAATACCTAGGAATAGAAAGTATACTTTACTTCCTCTATAAGTAGCTAGACAAATAATAACCTTAGGTATTCCTAGCTTATAGACGTGTTTAAGCGTTATACTAAAAAGAAGGCTCGAAATAGGAGAGACTAGCGAATCCTATATATCGATAGCTACGGTAGTTACCTAATAATAAAGTTCCTAGATTACTATATTTTATACCGTATCCTAGTAGTTAATTACCCTCTATATTCTACCTACCGGCTATAGCTACTTAACGTCGGCTATTTTAGACCCCTAGTATTATATTATTCCACCTTTTTAGCTAACTAGATCTATAAGATATAAGGGCTATATAGGATAAGTAAAAGAGAGTTCTTTACTATCTTTTAGCTAGCCTTTTATAAGGTAATAACTAAAAAGAATATCCTAAGTACTTTCGTAAAGACTAGTATTATCCTATTTAACCCTACTAAGGTACTTTCTTTAATTACCTTATAAGATATACTAGTCCTACGGCCTAGTAGTTTAAAATCAAATACTAGTATTCTTTCTAATAGTAATATTAATAAGATCCGAGCTCTTTTCTAGGTTATAGTATAGGAGGGTAATAATAGAATAGTAAGGAAGCTTTAAAATCGGATAATTAGATTATAAGTAGAGAATATACTTTTAAGGGCTAAAAATAAGGGCTTAAGAATAGCTATTACTACTAAAAAGAGACGCCGGAAGCGTAGTAAGCCCTTAATAGAAGAATTAAGGATAGATAAGGATAGAAGAGCTATATTTTTCTCCCCTACTAAGGTAAGGGAAGCTAAGGATAGGATTACTAAAAAGGAGAGAGAAAAAGATAAAGAAGAAGCTAAAAAAGAAGCTAAAAAAGAAGCTATAAAGCTACTAAAAGAAGAGTAAGCTAGAATAGTTATATAAAGGAAAGGAGAGAGAGAATCTATACGTATAGTACGTAAAATAGCGAAGCTAGAAAAGTAAAAAAAGATTAAATAGGATAGGGCTAACCGCTAGGCTAAAAAGTAACTCTAAGAGGAAGCTAAATAAGCTAGAATATAAGCTAGGATAGAAGTAAGAGAGTAAAAGAAGCTAACCTAGAAGGAAAGTAGAAAGAAAAGCCGTATAGTAGTCTTAAAAGTAGGTAGATACGTAATAGAGCGTATTTTTAGTAATAGTAAACTATTAGTTATTAAAATACTACTATAGAGGGTTTTACGTAATAAAAAATAGTAGAGATTATAGAGTATAGTTAGTTTAATTAAACTACTAATTATTAAGTAAATATAGTTATTATAGGAATCGTAATGTACGGATTAGGAAGTATTATATATTGATGTTTTGGTGTGCGCACTGCGGGGACGTGCGCGCTGCCGGGGTCACTCGTAGACACCTCAGGCGACTTCAGGCGACTTCAATCTTTCTTCTTCTCTACCTCCGTAGCATCTATGAGTATCGATCACCAACATGGATCAATTCAGATTTCGCATACAACACGAGACAGTCATCACCACTCACGCACCCTTCGTTCGTGCCATTGAACATGTCCCAGCTGTCCGTCGTTCCTGCTTGGTTGAACTTCATTCCTTCTCTTTCACGGGAAGCGCCTCTCTACTGATCCCTTTCCATAGCTCATTATGCTACTAAGTACAGCTTCTTCTACTTCTCATCTGCCACTAGAATCAAGTTCTCGCTTCCAAGTTGCATGACATCGCCTCAAAGACTGCATCAAACCACCTGATTATTCTTAACTTATCTATTTACCTACTTACAACCAACCATGTCACCTCCCCACGCCACCACTGTTCGCTTTGATGACCTCCCACTACCCTCCACCGAGATCAAACGCGGCATCTCCGTCCCTTGGAACTTCGACCCAAAACACTTCGCCATCTACAAGGCCGCCATCGACTCCGGGAAAATTGGCTGGATCTCCAATTGGGAAATGTGGAAACCACTAGGTCTGCCTCCAACAGTAATGTATATACCGCAATGCAGCACTGTCAAAGAAGTGGATCAAGTCATACCACGTATAACGATATATCAAAGTGATGATCAAACACAACATTTCATGTACGTTTCTTTCCCATACCCCTTCCGTCTCCCATCTCAGGTATTTCTTTCGTTCCGCTGACGTTGGTGTTCTCGGAAAAGAGGCTTCAACGAACCCTGCATAGACACCAAAGGAAACGTCTCCGTCTCCGAAGCAGTAGAACTCTGGAAAGAACACATTCTCCCCCTCCGCGACCTCTTTCCCTCCGTCCACATCGGCTCCCCATCAATCGCGAACGGCCCTCATGGTTTGCCCTGGATCATCTCCTTCATCTCCGATTTAGGCGGTATACAAGCCTCCGGCATCGATCACATCGTCGTCCACGTCTACGATACCTCTTTTCAAGGTTTCAAGGAGTATGTGGAGGAGGTTTATGATGCCTTTGGGTTGCCTATTTGGGTCACGGAATTCGCTTGTACGACAGGGGATCCAAAGGAGAGGGTCAGCGAGGAGAAGGTCAGCGAGGAACAGGTGCTGGAATTCATGAGAGAGTGTGTTGAGTTCTTGGAGGAGGCTGAGTATGTGGAAAGGTATGCTTGGTATGGGGCTATGGAGAATGTTGGGGGTGGGATTGGCCGAGCAAATTGTTTGCAGAGGGGGAATCAGTTGACGAAGGCTGGGAAGTTGTATTTGTCCTTGTAAGGATGAGGTAGCGAGGTCACTGGGAGATATCCTGAAGACTGATGAGATAGCTTAATCCTATGACGGCCAGTTCCAGAGGAATTATCAGAATTCTCGTATTTCTCATGTTCTTCAATTTCCCAAACGCCGTGTTTATTTTCATTTGGAAATGCGGCCATCAAGTCCCCAAACGCCATGCTTATTTTCCGTTTGAAAATGCGACCTCTCCGGGCTTTGTGGGTATCATAATTATAATCCAACCTTACTAACGATGAATCGAGATGCGACCATCGTCACTCCCTCCCCATGTGAAAATTAAAACAAGACGAACAAAACGCGAAAAACAAAATACCACACCGAACACTCTCTCCAAAGCCTTAGTAGACTCACGACTCAATGGCTTCGGTATGCGAAAGACCCGTCTCTCTCTTTTCTCTCTATTCTCTCTATTCTCTCCCTCTTTTCTCTCTCTCACCACTCTACAATTCAGCGAGGTCCGCAGCAGAGAATCCATAGGAGACAAATGCATCCACAGGCGAATCCCTCATCAACGAAGAACCATTCTGTCCCAATCGATGAGCCACTACCGATTTCGCAGCCTCTCGCTCGCGCATGCGGGAAATAGCTGCTTCGAGGTTATTCAGTGGCGTCTGAGCCTTTATCATGGGTAGCATCGATGGACGCCATGAGGCTAGGGGACGGTTTGGACCGAGTTTCTTGAGGGTGGCGGAGAGGCCTTTGGTGGATGGTGTGGAGGTGGCAGCTGCTCGGGCGCGCGTGCGGCGGATGGCTGCTTCTAGGCATTTCTTTGGTGTGGAGGATTTTAGGGTGGGAGGTGGTGATGGATGCCATGATGCTAGGGGACGGTTTGGACCGAGTTTTGTTAGGGTCGCGGAGAGGCCTGTGCCTGGTGGGTGGGAGGCTGATATTGAGATTATTGCTGGGTCTTGCTTTATATCTGGGATCTCGATCGGAGCTTGAGACTTTATCGTGGGAGTTGTTGATGGACGCCATGAGGCGAGGGGACGGTTTGGACCGAGTTTCGTTAGGGTGGCGGAGAGGCCTGTGCCAGATGGGTGGGAGGCTATCATTGAGACGATTGCTGGATCTTGTTCTGTGTCTAAGATTTCGTCTTTGATTGGTCTGGATGGCAGGGATTGGGGGTTGAAGAAGATGGTGCCGTTCTTCTCGACTGATTGGAGTCCAATACTGAATAGAGCGCTCATTTGAGCGTCTGCCTTGGTCTGTGGTGCCTTCATTTCCTGGGCGGCGTGTCGCATCAAGTCGTTACGGTGCTTCACCATGGCGGATTTGAAGGCAGCCTCTTCCTTAACTTGATCCGTGGATAGCGTCATCATTGGGAGCGCAGAGTGATGGTAAAGGTCAAGGCTGCTCATCAATTCAATGTTGTGAGCTTCAACGTCTTCGCCGTAGTAGTCGACATCGCTGTCGTCCATCATTTGCTTTACCATCACGGCGGTCTTCCCAAATGTGCTCAATGGGGATGGGAGCACGTCCTCGTACTCCTTCGAGGATGGTTGACCAGCAGTTCGCTTGATGAAAGCAGGGCTGGTGTCGTTGGCGACAGCGGCCAGAAGAGCTTCCTCAACCGATAGCGAATCCACCTCTTCGTCGATCGAAGTGTCTACAGTGACAACCTCCGTGACAGACGTAGCGGTGGTCTCATCGGTGATGGAAGATGCCTCGTCCAAGAACGTCAAGTCTGCCTCGACAAAGTGTTCCGGAGCAAATTCTGTGAACAGGTCCAAGGGCTTGTCGATTTCAGAAGCCTCCGACAACCGATGTGGAGTGGTCTTGCCCGTCGACGGCTTATCTTCGTCCAACGACGACGACGACGAGGAAGCGCCTCGTGAGCGACCAGCAAAGATGAAGCTCGATGTGGAAGACGAGTCGGAGACATTGCGCACGTGGTTTGAGGCATGAGCAGGAACATTCGCGTCAACCTTCGCCAAGGCCTGCTTGGTGGGTGAGGCTCGAAAGTCGAAATCGGACGATGGGAATCGTGGAGTAGAGACCGCCTGCTCCTTGGTCTTCTTCGTTGACAACGGAGATGCTGGCACCTTGGTCTTCTTGTTGCGGCTCCGACGAGTCTTGTATTTGGCAGACTCGGACGCGAAAATCTTGGTCGCTGGTGAAGGTGACTCGACCACAGGCAATGCAACCTTAGGTGCTTCAATCACAGCGGTATTGATTGAGGAGACTTGGGTCTTTGGGGCCGTCGCATTCGAGCTAAGCCCAGCCGGCGTGGTCTGCTTCAACAAGCGCTCTGCTTTTGGGGTCTTGATTTTGGGTGTCTCAGTCTTGAGGGTAGAGGCTGTGAGTGGCTGCGCTAGAGTTGGCTTCGATTTGGAGGTCACCTTGACAGCCTTCTGCGCCGACTGCTGAGGCTCAGAGGAGTTGACCTTCGCAGTTGGAGCCAATGCTGGTGGAGAGGATGAGTGCGCAGAGTCCGACGACTTCGAGTTGTCGTCTGTCAAGTTCGCGAGGAAACGGTCTCGCGCAGCTTGGTATGCTAGTATGTGTCAGCTCTGAGTTCAGTCCACCGTTCTGCAAGAGAATCAATCGTACCTGCGCGTATTTGGTTGAGAGTGGCATCCTTCAGCCCAACCCGACGGCGACGCAACGTGTCTGGGCTGAACGCAGGGCGAGCGCGCGAGACGCGGGTCTCGACGAGTAGGCGTGATACCATAAGGTATTCATCCACCGTGGGAATGAGACCAGGGATAGCCTTCAGTAAGACCAAGGCCCACTTGATACGCTCCGTCGAGCGGTCGTGAGTCTGCAGATAATCGACGATGACTTCCATCTTCGCAGCCGTCACATCAGCGATTGATTCAATCGCGACGGAGTTAGCGATGGTATTGCTTTGGGTCATCGTCAGCGTGCTGCTATTCAAAGGAGGAGGTAAACTTACTTGGTAGTGCCGGCAGCGACAGCGGCGGCGGCGCGAGCAGAGGTTGATTGACGAGCCATTACGATTAATGAGGTTTTTGGATTGGTAGTTGAATTGATTGGTAGGTTTAGAATGGTTATACTATCAATGGTGATAGAACGATGGAGGTGGTCTGAAGGTTTTGAAAATTAGTGAGGTTCGACTTGAGAGTTGGATGAAGATGGAAAGAGATGGAAGAGCTGTCAATGAGTCGGAACTTTGTTGGGAAACTAGAAGTGTTTACTAATTTTGTTGTGTTGAAGATTTTGTGCCGTCTGGGAATTGGAGCAGGATGGGAGCCGTACCTAAGGACGAGTTGTGTTAGATCAAGAACACCGGCTGGAAATTTTGGATTGATAATAATCTGTCAATTAGTTTTAGCGAAGTAGATTTGAAGTTCGAAGAAGATAAAAAGAAGTATACGCGCGGTGAATATTTATTGAGACTCTCGACGACTGTGTTGGAGTTGAAGTCACGCTTCAACCTCGTACGCAATAGTCTCAGGCACCTGGGGAGATGAAGTTTCTGGAGAAAGTTACCTAATTTCGGCTTGTAAGAGGACAAAGGTGATTGCTTTTTGTTCAGGATATTGTCAAGTCTAATGTTATAGTTAGAACTGTAGGTTTGAGGTTTGAGGTGAGGTACAAAGATTAATTTTGGGGACCACTTACCAGTGTAGAATGGATAAAGAGTGCTGTGGTGGTTGGTAGATGCGTTTGTGTCTTGTTTGAGACGTTCGAAGTTGAGTTCTTGATGTTGTGGAGGGAAGATGTATTAAAGTAGAAGACGCTATTTATTCCACCCTGAAGCTCCTGTGTTGATTTATCCTCAGTGACATACGCAATGACCTCTTGCTGGCCAGGGCGATTGCCGTCATGGAGTTGTTTATAGTCCCGTGATGCCAATCCAGACACGGAGCACTGGTAGTCTCAGAGATGGATTCCGGGTATAGTCAACAACACGCAGACTCTCTCAAGATAGCAGCCTAGCAGTTGTAGAGAGTGCCGCGTCCTTCTAAGAGTAGGTTAATACGGTCGAGCACTGGGATTGGATCGATGGGTGAACTAATTTGGGGCGAAAGAAATTTCATTCGCGATCAACTATCAGGTTACCCAGCTCACTAGACTTGACACCCATGTTTTAGAAGTTTCGATGTTGAAGCTTTCGACTCCGTCGAAAAGACAGGCGACCAACGCGGTTTTCGTCGACTTCTTGTAAGTTACCGTGAGAACAGTCGGATGCCCCCACTCAAGCCTGATATCGGCGATCTCATGGCAGTTCAACCAGACATTGCCATGGTCAGTCCATTTTGATTGCATAGAGGGAACTCTCACCCAAGATAATTAACCGCAAATGTCCAGTAAGCAACCGATTTAAAAGCCTTCCAAATCATCGAAGTCCATTGCAATGCTCTATTTCAGGCTGGGAAACAACGATATTCTAGATAGGTCAGCAAGCGAGCAGGAGTTCGATATGCAAGTACGAGCGAGAATGTTTTCTCACAAGGACAGAGACCAACAAGTCAGCCGTGGTATGATAGGGGGTCTGCTAGGATTGAACTCACGCCAAAGTGGTCTTGTGGCTCTCCAACCGCCTCTGCCCTTCAATGAGAGAATGATTCAAACGCTCTTTTCCATTCGATCTGGAGCTCGTAAGGTCTCTGGAAGTTGGCCGGCCTGGATTATTAGGTTCGTAGAGTTGTAGTAAGTCTATTCAGCGGATATTAGTAAAGAGGGCGTTGATAAGTACCACATACCCGACCAAAGTCCGATAGCGCTTGGCTCCTAGACACATTGAGAGGACATCTCGCCAGGAGTTTTACAATTCATTAATACGGTTAGAGCTTTTGTTTTTATTTCAAGAATTGTTCGTTTCTGCGTTGGTAGAAGAGATCTTGTCTCTCGGATACGATGCGGATATGAGGTAGAATAATTTGCGAAACCCTCTGTAGGTCCGAAAACAAAGAACGACGTCGTGCACCACATGCTAGAGACGTTGTTCCCTACAGTACGGGATGAAATTGCGCGAGGGTAACTTTCTCATAATGAATCCAATGCTGAAAGGACAAGAGACGATGAAGGTTGGGAAAGAACTTGAAGATTCAGAGATCAACAGGGTGATAAGCTCGGCGCGCTTCGTGGCCCCTTTCGTTTTCGGTGGCGTCATGTCCGGCTTCGTCTGTTGCTTGCTCTTGCCTCCTCTTACCGTGGTACACATCACTTCCATCTATTTCTTCATCTCTGTTGACTTCCATACATTCATCGACTAAACTGTATCATCATGTCAGAGAAAATGCCCTCAAGACCAGCTCAAAAAAGGGTGAGATTCCTTATCATTTCTGATACCCATGACCTCCAATTAATCAACGATCGAAGCCTCCCCTTTGATCCGACTCCTCCTGATGTCGACGTGGTCTTGCACTGTGGAGATCTTACCGACCATGGCACGCCAGAGGATCTCAAAAAGGCCATCGAGATGGTCGGCTCAATCAAAGCGGAACTTCGACTGGTCATTGCCGGCAATCACGATCTCGGCCTGGACAAAGAATGTTGGCTGCGAAATGGTGGAAGTGAGGAACATCATAAAGACGCCGTGGAAGTCATGACCGGCGAGTTTGCGATGTCACGCGGTGTTACATATCTGCACGAAGGATGTCATGAATTCACTCTGACCAGTGGGGCCGAATTCTGCATATATGCATCGCCCGGGACGCCTTACTGGGCGAAAAACGCCTTCCAGTATCCTTCTAGCACGGACCCATGGAACCCACCAGAGTTCACCCCCAAAGAGGCCAAGAATACATCAACTGAGCAATCAAAGATCCCTTCGAAAGTCGACATTGTGATGACACACGGTCCACCTCATGGTGTCCTCGATCTTACTCCCAGAAAGGGTGGTCCCGCTGGAAACGCAGGATGTCGATATCTCCGTCGAGCGATTCATCGAGTGAAGCCGCGCCTCCACTGTTTCGGCCACATCCACCAGTCATACGGGGCTCAGCGGGTGGATTGGGAGGATCAGGAGAACGAAGATGATTTTACACTACTCCCCAAAGAACATGCTGGACGGAATGAAGCTCGGCGAAGAGGTTGCTCGAAATTGTCACCTGCAAGCGCAGAAGCATTCGTGTCGGGAAAACAAACTCTCTTCGTAAATGCCGCCATTGGAAATTACCATGGTCAACCCCATCAAGCACCATGGTTTGTGGAGTTGGATTTGTCTGCGAGCCTGACCACTTCTTTAACGCAAAAAGAAGGGCTTCACTCGAGGGTCGATTCCAAGTCCAACAGTTCTCTGCATGTCGAGAACAACTTGTGATCAGCACAGTACCCGAAAGCCGAGAGCGGAGAGAAAGACGTTCGAACAAAGAAGATGCTGAGGCCTGCCAGTTCATGCTCACTAAGGAAAGAAGACAGCACTGAAAGTCTCAAAAGATCAAAGGTCTGGATTGATGTAGCAACGAATGGTAACTATTTTTTGAAGTCTTGCTCTTTCTCTTTCTCTCTCTCAATATCCAAGCTCTCAACCTCCCTTTAAGCTGGAATGGCCAATGGGTACCCAGTAACGCCGCTGCACTTTTGATTGGACTCATCATAAATCGCCTTGACATCAGCTTTATCTGTGCATTTCTGCGGCACACATGTCTTCAAGGCGTCCAGAATTGGAGCCTTTGAACAGAAACATTTCGCGTCTTGGTGAGTCGTCAGTGCATTGGTCAATCTTCAGGTTTAAACATCTTACCTGTGGGTTGACAATCTTTGATGGAGGCGCCGACTGTGAAACAAGGGCCTGAACTGAGTTGATTTAGTCACCGTGATGTGGTAGGAAAAGGGTTGGCCTCAACTTACCAAGGTGGATAGGCGGAAGAAGCTACAGCGATGATAGCAGAGAAGGCGATGGAGAACTTCATTGTGATGGATGGGTTGATTGGTCTGATGGATGGGTTGGTTGATCTGATGGATTCGTTGAATCTTGTGGTGTTGTGACTGATGGTCTTAGTGAGAGGTGCGTATCTTTATTTATACCTACACCACATTGACTATTGACCAGGAACAGTAATAACTACCATTCGCTCCGTCAGCACGAGGCGCAAATCGCGGGCTTATAGGTTCCTGATTGAATTGGCGGACTGAAATGAATAACGGCTTGGCTAAACCTTCTGGTATGACGGAAACCAATATCTACGTCCAAAATTGTAAAGTTCGATGTTTTTTCGGCGATGAGCGACTCCAGATCGATGCCGCGGGAACTTCTCCGGATTTCTGTAAGCATGCTCGTACGGCGAGGGAATCAGTAGATCCTCCTCAACGATCAACGGTCCCTGCCCATGGTCAGTGTTCGGCTCGGAGAGGTAACAACTAAAGTACATGAGGGTTAGCTATGACTTTGATCGAAAATCCCTGTGTGCGGTTTGTGTAGCAGGCCGATCGATTGAGTGGTCAAGCGGAATATGTAGTGAGAATAGTGATAATGGCCTGATCGTTGGACGTAGATCTCGTTCGAGGACCTCCGATGTTTCTTTTTCTCGGAGAAGAGGGTTTGTTGCTCTGGGTGCGATTTTGACTTTGTTATCCTTTTGTATTGGATTTACAGCTTACACTTCACAGGATTGAGACGATAGTACCAAGTATCACGACTTGAAATCGCCTCAAGCCGGCCTTCGAGCAATCTGCTTGTATTGAGACCTCCCGTGGTGATCGAGCTAAGCCGCCGATTCAGGCCGCCCTTTTGATCTGGATTCTACTGCGGCGAAGATGCCCTCATCTTCGGGATCTCCCGTCTTGACGTCGAATATCCCGTGGCGAAGTCACTGCGCCACCTACATCCTACCTCTACAGTATCGTACTTTGAAGTAATTGAGATGGTACCCAATTTTCTGTTCAACGTCAATGGATAATTGTGAGCCAAGAGCAACAGCACAGGCCTGTATCAGATAATCTACTCTATTTTACTCAATTACAACCGTTCGATGCGGAGGTTGATGTTTCGGAATTCGGAAGTCCATGAAGTTCTGGTGTAGGGTTATGTTTAATCGTTGGATCGCCGTCTTGGCTTGTCCCGCTTGGTAAGTTTGACTCTATTTTTATGGGGACGTTGTTGATTATAGAACGCATAGTTTTGGACCCGGCGGACTAGTAGGGAAAGAAATGTCTCTTGGTTTCCGTGGACTATTGGTCTCCCATTTATTCGGCCTACGAGCTCCCTTTGCCGCCACATCCTAGCCGCACGAATGAGTTATATTTTGCGGAGAACGTCCCATTGAGTAGGGCGAGTTATAGAGCTCCGCAATTTTTGTTATTTCGAGCATCATGTGAACACTCAGATGTACGCGTGTAACTGCTGTTTCACGTACGGAGTTACCAGCGACTTCGGTCTTAAAATACTCCAACTCCACAATCGTCATATTCGAAGCACCGATTGTCATTCGTTTTTCTCAAATGCGCTACAGTAGCCCAGGCAATAGGAGATAACTTTCACAATTCTTGTCACTCGAAAAGTCAAAGACTTTAGTAGTATACTCTTCTCAATAACTACTACATTGATGACTATACAGTAATCTTCCATCGCACAATGCGATAATCTTTTCCTCCTCCTCCAAAGATGCAATGTCCAATCGTTTTCCGCATTATGCTGGTGGAGCTGCTGATGGGGGAGTCAAAGCCGTGAATCCCTTAGCTCCAGCACAAGACTTGTTGGCGAGGTCGTAAGTAGCCTTCACATCGGCGGCCGCGGTGCAAGATTTCGGGACGCAGGTCTTGAGGGCTTCGGTTATGGCGGGAAGTCCACAGAAACATTTTGAGTCTGGTAAAAGAGGAGCAATGATTAGTGTGTGCGTTCATGAGGGTGGGAAGGATGTATATATAAACTCTTACCAGTGAAGCCACAACCTTTGGCGCTTGTTGCTGCCGTGATCATGCAGGTCACGCCACTAAGTCAATGGATTAGTTTCTGATGAGAAGAGCGGCCTGAGAGGGGGAGATAATTACCATGTTGGGAGACCTGGAATCGATTGGGCTGAGACGGCAGCCGCAAGGCTAGCAATGATGATTGAGAACTTCATTGTCGGAGTACGAAGAGAAATTGGTGTTTAAAGTTGTGAATGTGCGGCTGAATCTGTTTGTTTGCTTGAATAAGTCCGCAGAGGAAATGTACCTTCTTCTTATACATGACTGACCATCTCGAATGGGTGTCAAAGCCCTCGCCACAGCCCTAGGTGAGTACCATTAACATTACCTTGCTACACAGTACTGCAGTACTGGGAGTATGTAAGACAAATATGGCACTTCCCCACAAACAGCTTCGTCGACACGCTTGAGGCACAACCCAACGCTCAATACGCGACATCTCGCTAAGCATCTATCCAAATGGAACCTGTCAAAAAGACTTCTCCAGATGAACAAATGGAGAGAATTCATTTTACCCCACAAGCGATGTATGACAATTATTTAATCATCCATGTCTTTTCCAAGCGGGAGGGTTTTGATTGGGCAGTCCGGGCTTGCATGGAGCGTTGCATGCCCCGGATTTTGCCCATCCCCGGAATCGAGGCTGGACAGAGTGCGTTTTGGACCCCTGGAAGGATCCGCGCCTGTTAGGGCCGCTGTCGAATGTCGAATGTCAGTGCGTGGTGCTTTGTGGAATCCTTACGCTTTCACCCTTTTTGCTTCATTCTATACCATTTGCTTCACGATATTGACATCTGAGACGACTGCAGCGCGATCAACACCGTGGAAGCTTTTTGAGTACGAGGCTTTCTTTTTTGGTACGAGATTCAACCTTGCTTCGAAAGTCTGTATCACCTGGTCAGTGATGCGAATTTTGTGAGCCTGAAATTGCTTTCTTTTCAAAGTTTGAGTTGAGTCGTCTCACATTTTCCAGGTTTGGGAAATGATAAGATTGCCCTCTATCATCAAATTGATAGCTCTTGGCTCCTTCAACAGATTAACGGTTTGCTCAAGTTTTTGAACAGCTCGAGTTTGAAAGACGTTAGAATACTGTGTTAAATTGGCCATATGGAGAACGGTGTGATGGCTGAGACACCACACTCTACTTGAACACCAATTCCTGCTTAAAACGACAATTCAGTCTGCCTCGGAAAGACAGTCTAGGACGGTCTGAAGTATTTGCGCTCCACGAAAGATTCGAACCCACGGATTCTCCTTCGTGATTCGGGGCAGAAAAATTTGGAAAGGCTGGCCGAACGTCTATTGTAGAGGGGAGTCGAACACTCTGACGACTTGAGATACTGGTTCAACATGATGAACAATGACAAAGATCCCTTGGAGAGGTATAACAGATAGATCTTAATCAACTTTACCGTACCAAAGGACATCTTGCCATGTCTTTCCCTCTCCAACGTAAGATCAATCCCTCGCGCTAACAACTGCTCGTCCACGGTAAGTAATCCGTACTTGATGCCAATCCTATTTGTTGATCCCGTTCAAGAGGATAGAAACACAATCAGTAAAGACCTAAGCTGTCGGAAAACAACACTCTACCTTCCGTTTTACGTCTCGATCTACTATCCTGCTCAATCTTGGCTCACTCTCATCCCGTCGATAACCTACAAGATTGCATGCTCTAAGGCTATAGCATCCACGTCAATATCTACAGCGTTCCTAAACGGAGCAGTGGCAAAGCCGAGAACGCGGCGTCTGAATCCTTCGACTGGATTAACGCCAAAGAGGGTCTTGGTCTAGAGGGTATACAATTGCTATTCTTCTTATACTATGATTCTATCCCACATTCTCTCTTGGCTAAAGACACAATCATTGCATGGAGACCGAGTCAATACATAGATCGATCGTCGAGCGAGGAAGAAAGCCTCATATATTCGTGATCTTAGAATTTAGAGCAGCGAAATGCAGAATTTTCACGCAGCTATGGTGTCTATCATGGGCCACGATCTCGTCGCCTGCAAGAGGAATTGCGGAAGAGGAAGAAGAAGTGCTTGAGGTGAGTGATCTAGCTAGGAAACCTTACAAAGAAAATGCAATAAGTGAAGAACAGAGAGTTTGATGAAGGAATGATTGAAAACCGGGAGAGAAAGTAAAATATTCGCCGGGCCGGTCCGAGTCGGCGTGCCGGCAACGGCAAATCGTCGGTAGAACTACGATAGAACCAGCGAGCCAGTCTCGGGCACTGCTTCGGGCACTGCAGTTGTCACAACTTTCACCTCTAGGGACCCTTGGACCCCACCCATACGCATCTCACCTCTACAACCTCCTATGTTCGATCACTCCTCCTCACCTTCGTCCCCGAAGTACTGGCTCATATATGCTACCTACTGCGGTACCTCTCAATAATGATGGCTTTAGTCGCAACGGGGCTTCAACGGAGAGATATCCATGCATAGGCTAAATTGGGGCTTACAGAAGATATCCTGACCCGCCGCACGATTGCAATGCCCCCAAAGCTGGTCCGCAGTATAGAATGCCAATAAGGTATAAAGGGCGTATCTGCCTCTCAAAAGTCTGATCCTTTTTTCACCTTTTTACAAGACTGTTGAAGCGTAAAGCAGTGAACCACGAATAGAAACACGGCTGCTTACATCTTTTTCTTCATTGCAAGGCCAACCACCAGCATTTATTCACAAAATGTCATCCAAGCCAACTATTGTCTTTGTTCCTGGAGGATTTCATCTGCCTACGTGTTTTGAGCTGGTCGAGAACCGCCTCAAATCTGCTGGCTACGAATGCATTGGTGTCAGGACACCGTCTGTACGCAAAGAGCCTCCTTTCCCAAAGGATATGAGCGACGATGTTCAAGCAGTTCAAGCAGCTTTGAACAAGATCATAGGAGATGAGAACGATGCTGTTCTCGTCATGCATTCTTACGGAGGACTTCCAGGCTCTGCGGCCTGCAAAGGCATGAGCAAGGAGGACAGGTTCAAGGAGGGAAAGAAAGGAGGAGTGGTACATCTCGTATACATTTCCGCTTTCGCCGTCGAAGAAGGTGTTAAAATGGCTGGTGCTGGTGGGAAATTCTCAGATGAGATACTCCCATCAGATTGGTGTATTGTAGAGGTAAGCTCCAAAAGTTGGAATGATGATTTGGCGAAGAAAATCTGAGCTAAAAGCACTTAAGCCCGATGGCTACATGCGTGCAGAACGCAGCAACGAGATCTTCTACAACGATCTTCCTGAAGAAGAGGCAAACAAAGTGTCGTCCAAGCTACAATACCATGCGTCCGCTTCTTTCGACGCCATACAGACGTACTCGGCTTTCAAGTTCATTCCTTCGACATACGTCATCTGCGAATTGGACAACACGATCCCGCCTGCTCTTCAAGAGGCGATGGCCAAACAGCCAGAAGCTGACATGGTCATCGAAAGGCTTAAGTCAAGCCATAGCCCATTTTATAGCATGCCCGAAGAGACGAGTCTCATCATCCGCAAGGCAGCGGGTGAGTTCTAAATTGGCCATCGAAGACACACCGCATGAAAACGTCACTGCAAATGCAGACGCTTCACCGAAGCTTAGCTATTCATTCATTTAATGTCTCATTCTCGATTTCACTTCGAGGGCCTAAAATGCAACTCTTGAACAATAATGTGTTTCGTCTGATGAAGAGGGCAAATGAGAATTTGAGTCGTATCAGTGCCACAGCTTCCTTCTTTGAAATGCTTAGCCTCTCGTTACCATTTCTAGGGTCTTCACTTGGTGAAAAAAAAAGATCAATGCCATTGCCTGAATGTTCAGTCCCCAAGAATAGCTCTCGTGGTGTGTTTTGTCCGATGTAGGCGTCACGATTGGGAGGAGGATAGCTTGCATCGATTCGGCACGTAATGATAGAGAAACACAGATGAAAATAGAGCCTTGATTACGTTGTTGATTGCTCACAACATCTCATAGTTGGGGTTTTCGAAAGGTGATACTTAGAGGGTGGGCAGGTTCACCGCTGGGGTAGTCCTTACGGTTGCTACCCTTTCCACGGTTTCTTTCCAGCTTCCGTCAGCAAGTGTATTCGTGCCTTGTTCATTGGCGAAGACCATGAACTTTACCTTAGTTAAGGTACCATCGATGCCCATATCCCGACCGATAGCCATACCACGTACAGAGCCCAGGCCCCGGATCTTCGTCCGCTCATTCCA
This sequence comes from Venturia pyrina ICMP 11032, assembly GCA_000738655.1. Lineage (NCBI taxonomy): Eukaryota > Fungi > Ascomycota > Dothideomycetes > Venturiales > Venturiaceae > Venturia > Venturia pyrina. The sequence continues at coordinate 22,968 of JEMP01000054.1, read as the reverse complement.
CCGCATCCATTCCATCCTCTCCGCCAAGCAGCGCCTTCTTCCTATAGCCTGTAATCATTCATCCCACGACAATGTAGGAAAGCCGCTGCGTCGATCGGACACCGAACAATGGGGTGAGGCTGGATGTGTCCCCCCCCAAAACGAGGGACATGCACATATTGGACTTGCGAAGAATTTAGGAACATGGAATGTCTGGCATTCAATAGAATAGAAGCTAGGGATGCTGGAATATGAAAGAGGGGTATGAAGGCAATAACGTAGGATGACAATACTTCGACTGCAACGAACGGCTCGAAACGAAGAAGGGCCAGATGACAGACCGGGTAAGGGTGGACAAGGAGCAGAGATCACGAAGATGGAGTACGCATCAGGCACGAGTTTCAGAACTAGCAATTCATAATATCAATATGCTGAAGATGAGTAGTGCCTCCTAGTTAACACTCTCGATCATTACCAGGGCCTCAATAATACTCTAACCAGGATTGTAAACCATCTATAATTGAATTCAAGTCCCGTTGAAGACTCGACGAGGCATACACTACACAGATGGCATGACTCCACAAGTAGCCGTTCGAGCTGGGGGCAAGTGACGGTACTCGAAGTTGGATCTCTATGGAATCGCAAAATGGATACGATCAAAATTCCCGACGTGTTGTCAACTCTAGATACGACCTTTTTAGAGTCTGATTTTATGTCTCTCGCTAGGTAGGTTGAAAGAGACAACTCATCCAGGCTACGAGTCTCTTCTCTAAGGTTAGGGTGGCCCATCTCTGTCTATCAACTTCTCGAAATCGCCAGAATCAGATCGAATATCAAGTGGAGCCAGATTCAATTGGAAATGTGATTAGTCATGAGCAAGGCAAGGCAAACACGTAAACAAACCCGGGAGCTTACTTTCAACTCAAACGATTCATATCCTGGATCAAAATGCCTCTCTGCATAGGCTTCAACGACGGACATGCCGCATACGAACCGCTCCCCGAGCGACCACCAACAACGCGCCAATTCACGCGGCCAGATACCCCTCCGCCTATCGACCTCGAGGCCTCTTTGAGCCCGCCAAGATGGAACGGCTTGAGCGACATGGGATTGTTCAATAAGCTTCCACGTGAGCTTCGCGATCGTATTTACAAACGCGCTCTTGTTGCAACTCTCGGCGAGGTAGACGCGAGGATTAGCGAGCTTGTAGAAGAGAATGGACCCGTAAGTAAATCAGATTCAACGCGCCATGTATACCAGTTCTGACGAACGAGCCAGATCTGTTCACTGTCGGACTTCCAGCAAGATCGAGGCATCAGCCACTTCTTCAACAAGCTCTTCGTTTGCTACGGTAAGTAAGCCTTACCTATGGCTTCACCTTTGCTAAATATCTTGAAGGCGCAGAATATGAGCGTAGCGATTGCGACTGTACACTCAACGATTACATCGGCCTTCTACAAAGCAATAAACAGATCCATGTCGAAGCTACTGAAGTCTTCTACTCGCAAAACACTTTTATGTTTCGCATCTCAGAGCGAATTGCTGCAGTCAACATATGCACAGCCAAGTACACGGATTGGATTCACTCCAGGCACTTCAAACACATTCAGCGTGTTGCCCTACATATACAATCAGAAACGCCCATTCAAGCGCCCGATGGATGGGCACAAAACCAATATGGCGAGACTTCTCAATCCGGCATGATGGAGCTGGCTGCTATTTTCAACAACCTGACCGATCTCGTCGCTCTACTGCGCGCTCGCAACAAACCTCTCAAGTTTCTTCGTGTTGGCTACTATACCGAATTCTCAGGAGAGATTGAATCAGTTTACCGCCGCGACCTTGGCGGAGACGTTGCTGCTAATTTCGGTCTTCCTCTGCCAGGTTCGATGCCAGCCTTCAAAGCCGTCAAAAATCGGTGGAACCAGACCCACGTAGCCCGTCCTGGTCCAAATGGAAGTGTGTGGCTATCTCAATATCCCCTGTTGCCCTTCCAAGAGCAGCCTTGGGTTCGCATTCTGGATCCGATCTTGTCCTTGCGCGGGCTTCTCACTCGTGCCGAAGTATCAATCCGAGCAGAACTACCTCAGCAATATGTACAGGAGATATGCAACGAGTTGACCAAGGACGCAAAGGTCACTTACAAGGTCAGGCAACGCTATGAACTCCAACGTCGCCGTCGCGAGAAGGAAGCTGCTTTGGAAAACATTGTGCAGGTCAAACGTGCACCCGAAACTTTCGAATGCTTCCTCAAACGAGTGCACGGCACTCTTGAGGGCGAAAAGTGTGAGCACGGCTTGCCGGTCATCACAACTATGGGTTTAGATGCCATGGAATGCATCGATGCATTTCGGCCACCAGAGCTAGCGCCAGAGACTGACCATGCTGAAGAATCATCCGAAGTTGATGACGATGATGGAGATGGAGACCAAGATCATGACGATGGCGTTTCTCAGCCGCCCATCGTCGTCAGTGTGATCGTGAATGTGGACGCGAATGGAAACCCGATTCCCGTGGCAGGAATGGTGAATGGGAACCCGATTCCGGTGGCGGGACTACCGCTCCCACTTCCAATGCCTCCGATTCCGTTTGCATATTCGCCGTCGACGCCATAGTAGGATCGTTCAAATTCGTCTATGACCTCTCAATTGCAAATCGATGGTAGGAAATACCTAGCAGGGCGGAAACAATGCCGATTGTCAGTTGAACAGTGTTAGAATGACTGTTGACATGCTTTTTGTGTGCGGACTGGGTAGCAAGCAGAAGAGATTGCTGAACCGACTGGCTCTTGAGTCGGTTTCAAGGGATATGGGGGGTATTCTCTTCCTAGAAAATTCTCTCACCGTGGAGAGTGAGTGTCTTGACCCACGAAGATTGATGCATGGTAAACTCTGGCCCGGCTGCACGAACGAGCAGGTAACTCCCTTTTTTTTCCACATGCCTGCCTCAAGCAGATATTAGACTACACAGCGCATGTAAAAGGCGAGGGACTGGATTCCACAGGATCCGGAGTATCGACGTGTCAATATTGGCATTTCTTTCTCCTAAGCAGGTCGCAAAGTTAGATTGATTACCTTCGAGTAGACCGGGCATGGCAGGTAGTTCTAAGATAAGCATCGGACTTTTCCCCCAGACACAACTGGAACTGGATTGCTTTTCATGTAGTGTACATGTCTAGGTCACCTTGCTGATTTGATTGACAAGTACTAGTAGAGTACGCCACTGCCTACCCTATCTTCTCGCCTGGACGTAATCACGTATTTCCGAGTCTATAAGCCGCGATCTATCGTATCGCGATATGATCTGCAATCACCCACTTTACCGGAACTCAATGATAGTGAACTCAAATGGCAAGCAGCCTCTAATCGTTCTAAACTTCCATTCATTGACAACAATTCTTCGACAACACGGCGTCGATTGGATTCATCTGGTCTAAACCAACCTTCGAACCAGCTCTCCCTTCAGCAATGCAGAAAGAAAGAGCAAATAGTCGCAAAGCTCAAGAGATAAGACTAAATCTTTGATAGACGCCATGCGAGAACTTGCCATGATGAGGTTGGGATTTTCCAGGCGCTGATGTACGAGCGGCTTGCTGCTATTGAGGTGGCTATGACCCAGCGTACTTGTTAAACGAGATAGACATTAACTCAACTTGACAAGGAATCTCGCAAGGACTCGGATTATTGTTTTAACGGCGCTGGCAAGTCAAGACGATACGCTCTACAATGGCTGTGTACAGAAAATCCACCAAGGTGTTTTGGCAAGTCATAGGTATCCACATCTCCTCAACACCTGAACAAGACCACCCAACGACTCCCTCTCTTCCTCAATGGTTCGTTTCTAAACAATCAACGGCACAAAATCAATAGCACCCGCACACTTCCAATTAAACTTCACCCTGTACGCCTTCACCTTCAACGGATCAATCTTCTTCCCGGGACAAGTCATGTTCTTGACTTCCTCCATAAAATCGCGTAGCGCCGGGTTGTGACAGTAACAGGTGATATCTGTGTTTCCACAATAGTTATTTCAGACTCCCTCAAAGTGTTTGACGGAAGTGGGAGTGCAAGGTACCATTTGGCGCACATCCGGCTATAGCTTGCTCATCTAATTTCTTGCGACGGGCGGTGTCGACGCAGAGATCGGCGTAGGCGGCGTCGTTGGGGATGGCGATTGCGATTGTGGTGGTTGCAATGAGGAGGATGGAGACGATATTGAGGATGTTGAGCTGCATTTTCTGTGGTGGTAGATGATGTTTGGATTACAGAGAGGAATGGGTTTGTTGAGAATGAAGAGATGCTTGATGGATAGATACCTTTGAGCTACGATTGTGCTTTCCTTGTTCATTAGATTAGAGCGCTTTATAGGAGGAAGTAGCATTCTAGTATGTGGTAGGGATGATTAGGACAGAAAGATGACTTGGTGTCCTGTTGGTGTTGTAGAAGGCATGGGAATTCCTGTACGTTCCAGACCGGCACATTCCACCAGCGTATGAAGCGTGAAAACATATAGTTAACAATTGAAGCCTAACGAACAATTCCAACTCATCTGGACGATGCGCAGATGGTTTCAAAGACGTTCCTTCTGAAAATTCTAACACCGCCGCTGCCAATACCCCTTTCACATCCAACGCACCTGCATGTTCGTGGTTTGGAAGTTGCGGCCGAGAGTTGGCCAAAGCTAAGAAATCGAAAGTAAGACCAAGTCTGATGGTTGATAGATAACATGAATCGAATGAAGTGCGGTATGGAGACGCTCTACACCCACGCTTGAATTCTCTCGGTTTTATGTCTTGGCGACCAGGTTAGTCAGGCCTAGGAGACTAACCTACCGGACTATACGGCGGATAGAAGAACTACATCTCCTATCTAAAGTCGGATAGAAGCCCTCCCGCAGAGTCGACCTAGCCTTACTCGTTCTCGTTCCCGCTACGGGCTATTGAATGGCCTGGTTTACTCATCTGGCATGAAAAAGAAATCATGACATATTTAGCAAAGCTGTTGGAGTCTCGGAATTTGTTGCTTGCTATGTCTGAATGCGGGTGAGCAGTCCTGCTCCCGCCCTGGGATGTATTTATGATTCCACGATCGAGAGGCGTGGATTGGGCTCAGATGTGTTTCGAGCGTTTACAAAGAATATGTCGAATTCTTTCTCTATTGAAGAGAAGGAAAATGACAACGACGATTGCTAACGGTGGCCCGGGCAGACTGGGAATTGGTTTGTCGTCTCAAATGTCCTGTGGTCTCCTCCTTAGCTTCCTTCTGTAATTCCGTCCTGCAGCGAACGTGCTCGATGCTCTCGATGGGTTGTTTGCTCGTCTGCTCGATCTGTGTACGGCTCATTCCGGATTCGTTCTGGTCACCTAGCGTATGGTTGCTGTTGACGAGGGAGAGAATTGGAGACGCAGGATTGAGCAAGGAGTGAGATTGAACGAATGCTTTTCTTGGCAAATTAGAGCCTAGCCTTTTTGGGAAACTTCTGCGAAGCGACTTCTCCTCCCTATCCTTCATCTATCATCAAACACCAATGCCCATATTCACCACCACCGCGATCGTCATCACCATTCGGTTCACACCGTGATCCAATCCCGCCGGCGAGATAAATCAACTGAATCGGCCCGCGTTGGACTTTGCCCTGTAACAATATGTTCGCCGTCTTTTCCGCCCCTCTACAAGTATTGCAGAATGCCGCACGGAGTGCCGTACCTACTCTGTGAGAGAGGCTTCTTTCGGGAGCTATTTCGATTGGTCATCGGTATGCTTAGAAGGTTTCCCATCCTCCATCGTAGTGCTGTACTACTGTGTAATTCATCCGCAAGAAGAGTTTGCCCGCGGCTACAAGGCTTTGTCAGCTACGGATGGCTGAAACTATGTCTCATTTGACGAAAGGCCGTTCTTCTTCAATGAGAGCTGTTCGACAGTCGAAGAAGAAAGACTTCCTACAAACTGAACTTCATACAAACTGGAACACGCAGGGTCTCATTAGAACCTTCACATGTTTGTCCATCAGCGTCATGAGCTGAGACCATCCCACCTCCACTCTGTCGTTCGCGTGGTCCTAAACGATGCCTCTACCCTTCTCCTGTAAACCCTCCTTGTGGGAGAGTTTCCAGCAATCCTCTGGAACATGGATAAAAGATTCTAGGCTAGTATCTAGCATCATCTCGCTGCGCTCCCCCAATCAAGTAATCGTGATCTACCTGGTGACTCTACTCGGGAGTTCCTGTCGGTCTTTCTAGGCTGGATTGCAAATAATACAGCACTTTCACAGACAGTCGAAGGATCACGGTCGTGGCAATCATGATCAAGGCTTGGATGACGCCGCTTTCTCGGAAAGTGCAGAGAAGCTCGATGAACAAACCCTCATCATTGCCGACGACATAGGACCTTCGGGAGAACACGAGCATTGGGAATCGACCAATCGGGCGTGTTCCTCATCAATTGCAACAAAATTGAGGATCTCAATAATGCCTGTCACTTTCATCCTTATATATTCCCGTTCCTTCTTCCTTAACCTCCGTCCATAGTTTTTTTTTCACTCTCCATTACTCAAGCATGTACTCCCTGGTCGCTATTTCACTTCTCGCTATCTCGCAACTCATTGCAGCTTTCCCACAGCAAGAACCAGTACTGGAAGCGTCCTTAACTACTGCCAACATCAAAGCACCTGGGGGACAGGTAAAGAAACTACGCTATGGGCCATTTGATATTCCCGCCATGGGCATGCTCGAGAATAAGAGCATCAGAAATATTACAAAACCATGTACCGATTGCTACATCACAGCGTATGAGGCTGGTTTGGAAGACGAAGCTGGAACATCTGTAAACACGAATGTAGGCGCTTGGTTACATCGTGAGTCTTTCCGTTCGGCCTCTACGCCATCACAATATTGACGGAAACCCTACACAGACGTCGTCATGTACCAAGCTGGAGACGAAGAACGGGATTTAGTCTGTGGCCTTCAGCCTGCCAAGAGAACCTTCGCCAGTGGGAATGAGAGAACTCCGTGAGTGGTGTATAATTACTTTCCACTATCAACAAATTACTAACATCCTGACAGGATCAGAGTCTCTGCTGATGGCAAGTACGGAATCAAGGTTGGCAAGAACAGCCGCTTCTCCCTTCTCTACGATCTCGTGAACGACTCTAATAAGCCTGTGTCATACTACGTCACCATAGTATGTCTCTCTTCTTGACCTCGCTCACCCAAAATCTGCTGACATGTTTCGCTAGACCTACGAGTACTCGTCTGATAAATCCATCAAGCCAGCCGAAGTCATCTACCTTGACGTAACAGGCGATTGTGGCATAGCAAGCGTTCCACCAAAAGATGGCAGCTTTACCCTCACCAACAGTCCCGGATACTTATCCCCCATCGGCGGTAAACTTCTCTCGGCTACCGGCCACGGCCATGACGGCGTAGACAGAGTGAAGGTGAAAGTTGGCGGCAAAGTTGTCTGCGAAAGCCCGCAAATCTATGCTAAACGTCCTGGTTATGAGGCAAAACCTACGCCTGATATGCCTGGTATGACTGGAGGTCATTCTGACATGTCCATGGCGCCCAAGGAACCTATCAAGTCAGAGGCTAGCGTTAAGCATATCTCTAATACTGGAATTTGCATGGACTTTGGAACGTTCAAGGCAGGGGACATGTTCGAAGTCGATGCGATTTATGACACGAAGAAGCATGGGTTGAATAAGGTGATGGGACAGTTTGTTGAGTTGATGGGGATCAGTCTAGTCTATGTTGCGCCTGCTTAGGTGGGTGGAGGTGACGACGGTTGAGAAGTTGGAAAGATGGTCGAGAGAGGTCTCTATAATGTTTGTAGGCATTTAAGTACTAATTGCGCGAGATCTTGCAGTACACCGAAAATCTGGGGGTTGCTGTCACCGCGTTACAATATATTCCCAGCTTCTAACTTACCTCGTCTTCTCCCTTCAGGCCCACGCGCATCACGATATCGTCAGCTTGCTAAACAGTATTGCTGCTAGTACACCGCCTAGTCCATTCTCCTACGCTCACAATGTGCAACGCGTCTACTCGCTAAGAAATCTAAAATCTATTGATCAGTCAACATTATTTTGACATTCCGGACTATCAGCCGTGATCGCTAGAGAACCTTCGGAACTAATCAGTGTATGTCAACAATATAGTCTCGCGAAACGGTCTCAAATCCTTCTAAATCCCTACATGTAAGCCGCCATTGAAGATGGCGAACACGCAGGAAGCCGGAAGTAGAATAAGGCAAGACTAATAACAGACAGTCGACTTTACTCCCTCGTTTGATATAAAATCCACTTCACTAACTTCCAGACCAACATTGTTGTTGTGAAAATCAATAGATCAGAAAATTCTGATCAACACGACATCGAATCTACATGTACTTGGCCTAATTTTCCTGGGCACGTATTTTCTCATAAAACGTACCCATATTGAATCCCACTAAGACTATATCAAATGTCCAACATAAAGTCTTCACGCCGGTGCGAGCGCTAACACACCGAATCACTAGAAGTGGTCCCGAAGTTGAGAATTAATAATAAAGAACCGATGACATTCCTAGCCCTCCCCGCGAATTGAGATAGAAGACTTTCGTCGAAAGCTTTCCCGCTATGGATTCCTATACTACCGACCTCGTACATCGCTCCAGGCATTGCCAATCTCGATACTAAAATAGAGCGTATCGATAAAAATATAGAGTACTAGTAGAACATTTAAACTTACTTGAAGGGGCAGGCTCGCTGTTTTCACTAGGCGTCTATTTTGAGGAAGATATATATTGTTCTTATATGTTATTATATTGGATTACGAGGGCGATGTCCTTAGATCGAGTAAAATAATCGGTACTACGTAGATCTTAGTATCGCTGCCCTGCCTATCAGTCACTAGTATTAATATAGGGGCGAGTAATAGGAGCGTTGAAGAATAGTTAGTAATATAACTTTAATTTATAAGCTACTTGTACCGACTAATATTAGAACTATAAGTATAGAGTATAGTAACTATAGATAAGGTAGGCCGGGAAAGATTAAATATAAAGGATAATAAAGTAAGAATACTTATAGCCTATCTCCTATCCTATCTTACCCTTAAATAGCTCTTTGATATAGGACCTTTTCAGCTTCAACGTCTCCTATTAGGCTATTACCTCGTTGTATATACAATTAGGATTTGTATATTTCAAAGTACTAATTAGGAGTATTAACTATCCGCGCTAGGAACGAGTAAGCCTAGGACGAGTAGATAGGAGGTTAACTATCTATTACTAGATAGTAGCGTAAACTCTAGTATCCGACGCATAGCCTAGTAGTATAGGCGGGAGAAAAGAATTTAAATATAATTATCCTTAGGGTCCCTAACGGGGCGGGTTAAGGCGGGTTTTAGGGTCTTAAACCCGCCCTAATTAGGGGTCGGGTTCAACCGGGTTAGGGCGAATTTCTAGGACGGGTTAGATATAAGGGCTTAACCCGACCTATTTATACTAGCGTCGGTCTACGTGATACTTACTTAGCGCTTAAATAATTACTAAGGTATATACTAATAGTAAGTAATAAAAGGTCTAACTAAAAAGAGTTATTATAATTTCCTAGTAGTTTCCTAGTATTTAATATAAGTAGATCGGCTAGAATAGGTATTTATATTATTTATATTTTACTAGTAGTCTTTTAGTAGTTATATTAACTAGATTACTAGAATTCGTATTTATTATATATTATATATTAATCTAAACAATTTCTTACTAGGTAATCTTTAAAAATCTAGTCCTCTTCTAGACTCGGTTTATCTTCCTTAAGATTATCTATAGGATTCTTAATAGTTTTATCTAGACTATTATTAAGCTTATCCTTATAATCATTACCTTTATTACTAAGGAGTTAAGTAGAAAAGTCTATCTNAATAGGTATTTATATTATTTATATTTTACTAGTAGTCTTTTAGTAGTTATATTAACTAGATTACTAGAATTCGTATTTATTATATATTATATATTAATCTAAACAATTTCTTACTAGGTAATCTTTAAANTCCTTAGAAAATTTCGTCGGAGTACCTATACTAGAAATAGAAAATCTTAGGTATCTCGCTTGATTTCTTACGTGCAACCTAAAGTATAGAGTCTGTTTTGGTAAGAAAATATACCGTAGAATTATTAGATAGTTGCTAGGCTAGCGTGAAGAATTGTTCGTAATTTTNAAAGACTATAAAGGAAATAGACTAAGATTAGATAACTATTACTTGATTCTTATTAACCTGTAAGCTAGCTTGTAGGTATATAACTATCTAGATTGTCACGTAATTGTAGCGAGTATATAGCCGTAGGTTAGGGTAAGCCTACTATAGCTATATCCTCCCTAAATACTACGTATTATGTTTGCTATTATCTAAACAGTATACTTTTTAAGGCTATAGCTATTTTGTTTAAAAAGTTATTAAGGATAGAAGTTAAAGGGAAAAGAATTTTAGAAATACGTAATCTTCCTACGCCTCCCTATAGCTACGTAATAGACAAGAGATTTCAAAACTTTAATAGTTAGTAGATGCTTTATATAAGAGCTATATCATAGCGTATTATTAAATTATAATTACTAGGAAATTTACTATAGCTAATTTACTATAGAAAAGTAGGTATTTTTAAGGATTACTAAGTAACTACCAGATATTATTATAAGATATTTTAATAGACTATAGTAGAGATATATACTAGTCTCTAAAAAAATTATTAGGTCTATAGGTATTATACGTAGAGTAATATACCGAGAAACGTGAATTTTTAAAGATAGAAGCTTTTAAGCTTTAACCTCGCTTATTTTTTATCCTAGCTAACTTGACGAATATTATATAAATATATATTTTTTATTAGCGCTAAGGTACGAAACTGTATACTTTCTTGCGCGGGTGCTAATTACTAGTAAGTAGCCCCTTACTAATTATTTGTAGTAGAAGCTACTTTAGATTTAGTCTTAAATCCCTAAGTCCTTTTAAGGCGTACTAAGCTTAGTATTAGAAATAGTCAAATACCCTAGGTAGTATTAGATATACTTACTTCTAGAAGTTGTAGAAGTCGTAGAAGTCGTAGAACTTATAGACTACGTAGAATATATAGAAGTCCTCTAGAACTCGTAGAACTAGTAGACTAGAGCGTCCTATCCGCCGAGAAACTTAAATCCTATAGACTATATAGAAGTCCTTTAGAACTTATAGAACTCGTAGTTTTAATTAGTTCTTATAGTCTAAGTACCTTGTACTTTTCCTAATATAAATATGATAGCTATAGCCTTAAAAAGTATACTATTAAATTCCTCGCGTTTTTCTGATCTAGAAAAATATATAATATAATATTATTTTAAAACTTTTTTTTCTAAGCTCGATATTTTTTTTAAACCCCGGTTTCCCTATTTATTATAAGTACTATACGTATAAAACTTATAGAATCTAGTTAGCCTTTCTTTAGCCTATCTAGAAACCTAAAAAATATATAAAAAAAAAAAATTTTTTTTTAGAGTATTCCTACGACTCCTACGACTCCTAGAGTATTTCTAGAGTATTTCTAGAGTATTTCTAGAGTATTTCTAGAGTATTTCTAGAGTATTTCTAG
>JEMP01000054.1:0-10234 GCA_000738655.1 Venturia pyrina ICMP 11032 | reverse complement strand
AATAGTAAGGAAAGAAAGACTATAAAGGAAATAGACTAAGATTAGATAACTATTACTTGATTCTTATTAACCTGTAAGCTAGCTTGTAGGTATATAACTATCTAGATTGTCACGTAATTGTAGCGAGTATATAGCCGTAGGTTAGGGTAAGCCTACTATAGCTATATCCTCCCTAAATACTACGTATTATGTTTGCTATTATCTAAACAGTATACTTTTTAAGGCTATAGCTATTTTGTTTAAAAAGTTATTAAGGATAGAAGTTAAAGGGAAAAGAATTTTAGAAATACGTAATCTTCCTACGCCTCCCTATAGCTACGTAATAGACAAGAGATTTCAAAACTTTAATAGTTAGTAGATGCTTTATATAAGAGCTATATCATAGCGTATTATTAAATTATAATTACTAGGAAATTTACTATAGCTAATTTACTATAGAAAAGTAGGTATTTTTAAGGATTACTAAGTAACTACCAGATATTATTATAAGATATTTTAATAGACTATAGTAGAGATATATACTAGTCTCTANGGCATGATAGGAGGGACAGGAGTGCTCGCAGGAGGCATCGGTGGTGGTGGCAAAGGAGACGCCTGGCATGGAGATACACAAGCCCTTGGAGTGCTCGAAGGAGGCATTGGCGGTGGTGGCAGTTGCGAGCTTGAGACCGAAGTCCAGTAGTGCGTAGCAACATCCATGGTCGTGGTCCACGTTTGGCAGACCTTGCTCTCACACTTGGTGATCGTTGGTTGTGGCTTGGGAACAGTGCAACTCGTGCAGTGCTGGAAAGTCTGGGTCGTATAAGACTTGGAGCACTTGACTGCATTGGCACAGTCGCTCGAGTAGACATACGAGCTAGTCAACGGAGCTGCAGGAGCTGGGTTGTAAGGCCAAAGGGTTGTAGATGAGCTAGTGAGCGGCGTAGGATAGCTATGAGCTGGATTGTACGTGTAGATAGTAGTTGAAGAAGATTCAGAGCTAGTCAGCGGTGTGGGATAGCTATGAGCTGGATTGGATGTATAAGTCGTGGTAGATTCCGAGCTGCTCAATAGGGCAGGATAGCTATGAGCTGGATTGGATGTATAAGCCGTGGTAGAATCTGTACTGCTCAATGGCGTTGGATAGCTATGAGCTGGATTGGATGTGTAAGTCGTGGTAGATTCCGAGCTGCTCAATGGCGCAGGATAGCTATGAGCTGGATTGGATGTATAAGTCGTGGTAGATTCCGAGCTGCTCAATAGGGCAGGATAGCTATGAGCTGGATTGGATGTATAAGTCGTGGTAGATTCCGAGCTACTCAATGGCGTAGGATAGCTATGAGCTGGATTCGATGTATAAGTCGTGGTAGAAGAATCCGAGTTACTCAATGGAGTTGGATAGCTATGGGCCGGATTGTATGAGAAAGTGGTAGTAGAAGAATCAGCATTGCGCTTCTCTAGTTCTTCATCTTGTTGGGTACAAGTGGTGCATGGAGTAGAGGGGCCCTTCCTGAAGAATGTTGTAGCCTTGATAGACTGTACAGGCCAAGGAGCACCGCATCCAGTCTTGCAGCCGCCGCTGCTCCGGTAAGCAGTCACGGTCTTCGTGATGACATCAGTCTTTACGTCTCCAGTCTCAGTAGTGCTCTCAACTTCTGTCGTCTCAGTTGGAGTCACGACGACGGTGTGTGTCAGAAATAATGTGGTTATGGAAGTGTATGTATCTTCACCATCATCGGTGGTTGTCATCGGCTCATCATCACCACACTCAGTTGAGGTTGACGCAGCCAATGAGGTAGTCTCAGTCAAAGAATCTACTGAAGCAGTGCTCTCAGCAGATGACGTGGTCGCCAGACCATAGACGGTAGTGGCTGGCTCCTCACTGAGGGACTCTGACGTCTTTGGAGTTGCGGTTGTAGTTGGAGCTTCGGTCGCTGTTGAGATATCAGCTGACAAACTGGTGGATTTTGGCATAGTCACTGTAACAATTGATCCATTGATAGCGTTTGGTATGGTGCTCGTAAGTGTTGCTGCCATGCTCGAGGGGGAGGACAAATCTGAAGTCGACGAATCCTGGGTTGTCGAAGACAACGGGGTTGTGGCTGTTGAATTGGCGCACGGAGAGGTGACTGTAAATGGTGATGCCTCGCTTGATGTAGCCTCAGGTACAGAAGAAGGCGAGCCCATTGAATCAACTGCACTCGTGGAAGCAACCTCGCTTGTCGAAGACTCGATCGGTCCAGCACTGCTTGTTGGACAACCATGCTCGCTTTCAACTGTCGAGGTCGTATCCGAGGCAAAAGAGGTGGCAGCGCTAGTCTCAACAAGACTTGTTGATGAGGGCTCCGCCATAGCGGTCGAGACAAAGGTTGTGTTGAAACAAAGAACAGTGCCAGTGCTGATATCATTGATTGTCGTGATTGACGTACCAGTTGGCGTGATTGTAGCCGTGAAGGTCCACGAATGAACAGTAGTAGGGCTAGAGGACAACTCGCTGGTAGACTCGCTGGACGTTTCAATAGAGGACGGCTTGGGAGGTGCACTGGAAGGAACACTTGAGGCTTCCATTGATTCGTTTGTGGAAGAAGGCCAGCCACAGTCATCCATAGACTTTGATTCTGTAGCTTCGGGAGCGTCGCTTGTAGATGTTGAAGAGGCCGTAGAGATAGTCTGAGAATCCGAGCAAGTAGTATACCCGTGTAACCCGGCCGGCATCGTCCCAATTGCACTAGAAGACATGCTGCTGGAAGAAATAGTAGGCATGGTTGATAACGTACCATGATCCCAGGAACTGATGGAGGAGGTGATGTCTAAAATCGTAGCAGAGGCAGCCCCTACTATAGCGTTGGCACTAGAAGAGGTAGCTTTAACCTTAGCGTCTGATAATCTGGCGCCCCAAATCGCTGTATTGGGTTTGCCAGCACGATGAGATTTCTTGCGATAACATGGGCCCGGGGTTCCAGGAGCATAGGAGACACCAACGCATCCATCGGTTGTAGAGCATGAGTCCATACAATCAGTGAAGCTGCTGACATAGGCGGGTCCATCATCATTGGCATCGCCGCCATGTCGATCGATTCCGCATTCGATGATGTACTGGCGTCCAGAGATATCGCAGCTGTGTGTCTGGCCATCACTTGCTGGGCAAGTGATGTTCGAGCCTGCGTAAATGTCAGTATTCTTCCATGCCTGATAACAACAGCGATGCATCAATTCTTACTCTGTGCGGGACGAGCTGAAGCTGTATATGCCAGCAGCCCGAGGGCAGCAGCAATATTCCTCTTCATGTTCACGCTAATTGAAGTGGTAACAATTCAATCAGGAAAACAGAGGGGAAAAGGTTTGCAGAGTACGACAGTCAAAAGGACGGCTCTTGGCCTTATCTTGACCTTGATATCCATTGGATTTCTGCGCAATTCTCAACCATCGGTTTTACTACCATATGGCTTGAATCCGCTGATTATGGAGTCCGCTGAGGGAGTTTATCGAAAAGCAGTTGTATCGGAACTCGTCCTCTTTGCCTTTCCGGCGGATAACCGACATGCTTGACCTCATTTCGAGGGACTATTGAGGCTGATTGACGAGAACGGCGAGGCATTTGTGGTGTACGTTGACTTCTCGCAACTCGTCCCGGAAACAGCGCTGAGCACAATGTTGAGAAAACGAATCGTGGTGAAGATTTTCTGGCCATTGGCAACTTCAGACCGAAAAGTCCTGATCCTACAGGCAAAATTGGGGTACCAAAGGCATGGGCGACATTGAATCCTACTTCTCTGTCAGTACGCTTTGTCAGATATATTTTGGAAATGCGAATTTGCACGATCGCCAGACCTTGGTAAATTTGCGATGGGTTGGGATTCGCAGATTCAATGAAAATTTGATACAGCAAACCGTGGTACGGACGCACCTTATCAACCGCCAAGCACCCTGTAAATCCGTAAGCCACGCACAACGGCGTCTAAGAGTTTCCCGGATATTTGTGAGGATTGTAGAAGGCGGGAGAATCGTTCTAGAAACAATGTGGAGGATCAAGACTGATCCCGTCCTAAGAAGGTAGTCTGTTCGTTGAGAATCAGTATCATCCACTCCACTTGAAGGCATCGAAAACCCAGGTCGAGAAAGCAACATTCAATTTTGGCATTTAGCGGTCCCATCTTTCATAGCCACCGAATATTAGCCGCTTTGTGGGAATTCTCAAAGCGAGGACCTGGAAGTTATAAAGTCTGGCCTACCATCGGTGCCTCTAGGAAAACCCATCCACACGAATTCATCAGCGCTCTTCACGATTAGCACGAAATCGAAGCCATTCGAGCTTACGCTATCTCACCTCCACCCAGCACGTCTTCTAAGGTGGAAAATATTCGTCAAACTTTGCGACACAAACAAAGCACATTTCGGCAAGATGAACTCCATGAAGCCCATCGAAAAAAAGGAGCCCTTTTTCAGCAAGCTGAAAAGGAAGTTCACGCGCGGTGAGAAACCAGCACCGGTTCAGAAATCGAACGGAGAGACAAAGAAAATGGGCGAGCCTTTGAAAGAACTGAAAATTGCCAACTCTACCGACAGCCAGAAAAGTGTGGCGGCGAGTGAGTCTGTTTATAGCCAGGAGAGCGCAAGGAAGAGCGACAGTGTGACCGATTTCAAGGCACCCCAGAATGTGTCCAAGAACAGCTTACCGGGCATGAAATCATGTACGCTGAGCCAGACTGAGGCGGCGTCGAGAATCAACCAAGCTCGTGCGCAGAGTCGAACTGGGACGACAATGGAAACCAGCGGAGCTCAAGTTCAGATCCGGGCTGACGGGGCGACGAAGACAAACCAGGCGCAAGCTTCAGCAGATTCTGATGCGGCTTCGAAATCCGATTCTGACGATGTTGTGGCCAATACCAAGACTGGATGTGTTGATGTTGATGAGCAGGAAAAGCTTGGGACCAAAGCAGAGAAGCTCGCCAGTAACGTAATCCAAGAGGTATTGAAAGGCGATTCCTCTTCCGCTGAGAGAACGGCCTTGGAAAACACAACGGAAAAAGAACACGACATAGAAACCATTCTCGGGCCAGCCGTCGCCAAATGGCATATCGATCTCAAGCCCAAGAATCCCAATCAGAAAAGCGAGCGATATGAGATCAGACTCCATCCTAAAGAACAGACGAAATCTCCAGGAACTTTACCAAGCGGAACAGTAATTTTCCCGAGTGGAACACCGAGTCAGAGTGGAGGTCCCAGCCGGAATGGAAGCGGCTCTTCACGACCATCGTCGACCATGAAGCCACGCAAACGAGGCCACGCATGATTAGGTAGTGGTCGACAAGAGTTGTTTGAGAGAGTCGCTACTGTAGGAAGGAACGGCGCAGCTATGTTACTCATCATCATTGGATGTCGATGTTGGTATTACTTAGGACAGTAATTAGAAATTAACGTGCACGTTTGGAAGCATTGAGATGAGTCTGTGGTGATTGATGTCTATCAACCTAAGGTACAACGTAGATTCCCAACTGAGTCTGCCTCCACCAAGGAATCACGTGACATAAACAGGCGAACGCTGTCAGGATGAGTAGATTTGAAGTTAGATTAGAACGTTTATTTTATTTAATAAGATAATCGCTAGAGATCCTTAGGATCTTAGCGAGTGTTCTCTATAGAATAATACGTGTGCGTTCAGCGATCACGTCGTAGATTCCTGACAAACGCTACTACTATACTAGTACACAGTAGTAGTCAGGCGCGGATCATGTTGCCGTTCTCCAGTACGGAGTACACGGTAAAGACAGTAACTAGTTACGGGAGAGGCTCTCGAGTGTACTTGCAGGGTTGAGGGATGCAACGAGCATACATAAGTAGTACATAGTACTACCACAGTATCCGTATGCAAGATACTCTGGCAGCCTCGGAAGGCTAGACTGCGAGTACTCTGTAGATTAAAATTTCAATCCTTACAATAATCACGCTTTACCGAAGTGAGACTAGATACCTGTTATTTATAAAAAGGAAGACCTGACGTTTCTAGATCCGTAAGACTAGGAGAATCATTTAGGTACAGAGTAGAGTATACTAGGTAATATTTGTTCCGTATTGAGCCGAAGTTGCCTAAGTGGCATGGACAAGTCGGTTGAGAAGTCGATAGGGCTAACGACTTAATTCTACACTACTTGTTGCTATTTAATGATTGCAAGTCGTTGCATGAGAGGATTCGGTACAGTTACCAAGCACGATGAAGAGAGCCATTGAAGCCATAGATTTGGCGGCTAAGTCGCGTTATTTGTCGCACAAGTCGGCGGGATGCTATCAAAGAGTATCCAGGATCGAAAATTCCAACTGCTTGTTTTATGGAGGTGGATAGGTCGAAAACCCCAACCGCTTGTTCTATGGAGGTGGATACGAGGATTAGTTGCCTGGTAATAATAGCCTCGTGAATTCGTCTTGGCCATCGATATATATATACCCGATGGGTGAACTACTGACGGTTGCTGTGCGGTTCTCCAAGATCAACTTTCTCGCAATTCTCTCAGATCAACTCTCTCGCAATTCTCCAAGATCAATCTCCAAGACCAACTCTCCAAGAGTAACTCTCCACGAGTAATCCTGCAATACCAACTCTACAAGACTAACTCCCGTCTTTATTTTATCCTTCAACATGAAGCTGCTCCTCATTCCTATTGCTCTAGGAATCTTTACCCAGTTAGTTCTTAGTCTTACTACTCCCCCGAACAATATTAAGATATTCATAGGTTGGCTTTAGCATGCAAATGTGCTGTCGGTCTTGGTGTATCTGCAGATGAACAATTTCGCTATACAGCTCGAGCATGTCAAGCTTGTAATGGACAAATGGACCTATCCACATTCGAGGTTTGTGAAAAGAGAGCTACTGTAGTACAGATTCAATACTAACCTAATAGTGTGCTGTTCCGAACGACCATCCGTGCTTCCGGCAGCAATNCTTATACATCCAATCCAGCTCATAGCTATCCTGCGCCATTGAGCAGCTCGGAATCTACCACGACTTACACATCCAATCCAGCTCATAGCTATCCAACGCCATTGAGCAGTACAGATTCTACCACGGCTTATACATCCAATCCAGCTCATAGCTATCCTGCCCTATTGAGCAGCTCGGAATCTACCACGACTTATACATCCAATCCAGCTCATAGCTATCCCACACCGCTGACTAGCTCTGAATCTTCTTCAACTACTATCTACACGTACAATCCAGCTCATAGCTATCCTACGCCGCTCACTAGCTCATCTACAACCCTTTGGCCTTACAACCCAGCTCCTGCAGCTCCGTTGACTAGCTCGTATGTCTACTCGAGCGACTGTGCCAATGCAGTCAAGTGCTCCAAGTCTTATACGACCCAGACTTTCCAGCACTGCACGAGTTGCACTGTTCCCAAGCCACAACCAACGATCACCAAGTGTGAGAGCAAGGTCTGCCAAACGTGGACCACGACCATGGATGTTGCTACGCACTACTGGACTTCGGTCTCAAGCTCGCAACTGCCACCACCGCCAATGCCTCCTTCGAGCACTCCAAGGGCTTGTGTATCTCCATGCCAGGCGTCTCCTTTGCCACCACCACCGATGCCTCCTGCGAGCACTCCTGTCCCTCCTATCATGCCTCCAAAAGTTTGCCTTTCTTCATGCCAGGGTCCGAGCACCCCATACCCTCATGTGGCTAAACGCAGCCAGGGATTACCAGCTCCTCCCGCGGTGACCCAAGGCCCATCTCCAAAATGCGTTGTTTCTCAAGGAGAGAATGGAAATGCCCAGTATGTTGACACTTGTAGGCACATTACTTTGACACCCGAAGGATTTACACCGCCCTCAATCATGCAAAGTTCTGCCGCCCCCCAGCAAGGCCAGCCACCAGTTGCTCCCAAGGAGTCTCATGGTCAGCCTGAGGGAGACCACGGACCACCACAGGATGCTCATGGCCAGCCTCAAGGTCAGCAGCAGGAGGAACCTTCGAAGGAATCGCACGGCAAACCAGAGTCTCAAAGCAAAGGAGAGTCTCATGAATCCCCAAACAACGCCCAAGGCCCACCACAGGAGTCCAACGGCGCTGGTGCGCCAGGGGTAAGTTCTCCAAAAATATCCCTCAATAGAATTCTCTAACCATAATAGTCTTCTCCAAATGGTGCCCCAGGTTCCGGCCAGCCTCAGCCAGAGCCAGCCCCAAATAACCCAATCCAGCAAATCAGTGATGGACAGATCCAATACCACCCTGAATCGAGCAAGCCTGCCATAACTCAACCTGCTCCAAGCAAAACTGCAGATGCTTCCGGCGATAAACCATCAGCTTCGAGTCGCCCACACGTCTCAAAACCCACTGCCACGAAACATGACGGCTATGGTGCAAATGGATCTTCTGAACCCGTTGGGTTTACATCGACTCGTGTTGTTTATACTAGTAGACCTGCTGTTCAACCTGTTTCTGGTGCCGGAACGGTTCAAGTTGGCGGTGCGGGTATTTTGGGTGCGCTGTTGGCGGGTTTGTGCATGTTTTTGTAGATGGGGATTTTCTTCTTCTGTTTTTGGGGGGAGGGGTAATGACGTTGAGATGATGGGGGAAACTGTGGAGATGGTGGTTTGGGATACGGAATGGCGTTTGGGGGTACCATTCTCTCATTTTTTGGGTTATTGGGGCGTTGGGAGCATTCATTTGGGTGTTGGGTATGAAAAGCGATGCTTTTGGGTGCACTCATTTAGTTATCTGTAATGAAGAGCGATTGTTTTTTGGTATTGGGTTTGCTGGTTGGACGCTCGTTCTTAGCTCACTGTCTTTAAATTATTAGTTTATTACTGTAACCTATTCCTTACCATACTGACTGATAAACTTTAGTAGATAGAGTCAATCAATGTACTTTATATACAAAAGTACTCATTACTTAGACTCGAACTAGCTATAGTATCGTATTCTACGTCAATATAAATCAGACCGCTCTTACTATTTTATGAATTCTATAATATAAATTGCTATCCCTTCTTACTTAGCTGGTTAAAAACTATAGCTACGTCGGGAAAAGTGCACTGGNTAGCTTTATAACTAGATTTATAATATCTATATCCCTAATTCTACTATATAGCTTCTTCTACTCTATCTAAGGTCTAAATATCAAAACCTATACCTCTTTTNTAGAAAAAAAAGTTTTAAAATAATATTATATTATATATTTTTCTAGATCAGAAAAACGCGAGGAATTTAATAGTATACTTTTTAAGGCTATAGCTATCATATTTATATTAGGAAAAGTACAAGGTACTTAGACTATAAGAACTAATTAAAACTACGAGTTCTATAAGTTCTAAAGGACTTCTATATAGTCTATAGGATTTAAGTTTCTCGGCGGATAGGACGCTCTAGTCTACTAGTTCTACGAGTTCTAGAGGACTTCTATATATTCTACGTAGTCTATAAGTTCTACGACTTCTACGACTTCTACAACTTCTAGAAGTAAGTATATCTAATACTACCTAGGGTATTTGACTATTTCTAATACTAAGCTTAGTACGCCTTAAAAGGACTTAGGGATTTAAGACTAAATCTAAAGTAGCTTCTACTACAAATAATTAGTAAGGGGCTACTTACTAGTAATTAGCACCCGCGCAAGAAAGTATACAGTTTCGTACCTTAGCGCTAATAAAAAATATATATTTATATAATAGGTGCAAAGTTAGCTAGGATAAAAAATAAGCGAGGTTAAAGCTTAAAAGCTTCTATCTTTAAAAATTCACGTTTCTCGGTATATTACTCTACGTATAATACCTATAGACCTAATAATTTTTTAGAGACTAGTATATATCTATAATATAGCGTATTGAAATATCTAGTAATAATATTCAGTGGTTACTTAGAAATCCTCGAAAATATCTACTTTTCTTTAGTAAACCAGCTATAATAAATTTCCTAGTAATTATAATTTTATAATAAGCTATAATATAGCTGTTATAAGTAGTATCTATAAACTATTAAGGTTTTTAAATCTCTAGTCTAACGCGTAGCTATAGGGTCCTAGGGATACGTAGGAAGGCTACGTATTTCTTAAATTCCTTTCCCTTTAACTTCGATCCTTAATAGCTTTTTAAATACAATAGCTATAGTCTTAAAAAGTATACCGTTAAATTCTTCGCGTTTTTCCGATCTAGAAAAATATATAATATGACGTTATTTCGAATTTTTTTTTTCTAAGCTCGAGATTTTTTTTAAACCCTAGATTCCCTAGTTATTATAAGTGCTATACGTATAAAACCTATA